>CABHPH010134178.1:0-21952 GCA_902168325.1 Peromyscus nudipes | reverse complement strand
TGTGTGTGTGTGTGTCCTGCTTGTCCATTTTGGACAGCATACTGTCAACAGTTGATGTGAGGGCACTTTCTTGCCCAGTAGCTAACTTTTGCCACAATGAAAGTTAACTCCATATGCAGTTTCTTCAATGCCTATATCTTCTTTGAAGTAGATCGGTACTACCAGGAGCTGACATGTCTCATCATCATTAAAAAAGAAAAAAAAATCGGGTTGGGGATTTAGCTCAGTGGTAGAGCGCTTGCCTAGCAAGCACAAGGCCCTGGGTTCGATCCTCAGCTCAAAAAAAAAAGAAAAGAAAAAAAGAAAAAAATCTGTTATTAAAACATCTTAAATGCCATATTCTGCAGATCTCTGAAGAGTTTGAAGATGACCTGCTATCTAAAATATATCTGTTTGACCTTGAAAACATACCTAATATGACTACAAGTTCAATTGTAATGACTAACTACTAACTTTCATTTCTCTATATCCTAATAGTTGTTAATAATAATTTTCAAGAATTAGCAAATTGCATTACATTGTTAAATGAACTGTATAGGTACAATATCTTGAACAAGGTTAGAAATATACATACAGTATTTTCTAACAAAATCAATCTCAATTTTGTATCAATATATATAATTTGTATACAATATACAAAAATCCAATCCAATGTAAAATACTTAACACTAGTAGTTGCTTTCTAAAAGTAGATTCAATAATCTACCTTTTATCTTATCATATCTATATAAATCAATCTCAAATTTGTAGCAATAGATGCTTCAACAGCCTCTGTGGCCAGTGGTGGGGCAGAGGCCCAGGACTTCAGCACCCAGAGCCAGGAGATGTCTATAGACAGACCTTCTTCATTAAGATTCAGCTGTTCACAGGACACTGTTTGCAGCTGGTTCACAGACCAGAAACACTGGGCATGATAGATACCAATGTTGCCTGAATGGAGGAAAACTAGCCTAGACTAAAGAGCCAGGTCACAGAGGAAGTCAGGGGCAGACCTCAGACCAGAGAAGACAACCCTCCACCCCCAGCTCCCAGGCCAGGCTGCTGTCCTCCTCCCAGAGGGGTCTGGGGATGGCAGTGTGAAAGAAAAACTCATACTCATTCCATATTGCCCCTTAACAGACTCGCCTATGCTGGTCCACCGAGTTAGTGGGAGTAAGCATTGAACTTCACATATACTCATTGGCCCTGTTCTGAGACTCAAGCATGAGTCCCTAGGGTAGATGTCCAAGGTTCTCTGTAGGTTCCTCCTGCTGGGACAGCCTGGGAACACTTGCTGGATAGAAACAAGCTACTCAACTTGGGAGAACTGAATTCCTGGCTGGAATAGAGTGGCCTCAGGCACAGAGTGAGCTGGAGATGGAAGTCGCCATACAGGAAGCCAAGGGTGGTGCAGACTGGCCTGCCAACAATGACCTCTTTGAGGCATTAAAAACCAAGTGTGTTATACCTAAGGAACCACCTGGAAGGTTCTGATTGATGAGGTATCCCAGGCACTGAAGACACAGAGGAGGCTTGGCAGATTGACTTTTCCCCAGAGCCAAGGAAAGGTTGGCTTTCCAGTCCATCTCCTGAACAGATGGAGACCCAAAACTGTCAGACGCCTAGCCCTGGAGCGTGCAAACTGCAGCCAGGCCAGGCTTTATGTGCTCCGGTTATGACTGTAGAAAGCATCTGCCAAGGACCTGCGCACCCAAGGCATTGTGCTGAGCACATGTGCGTCATTCCTCTACCAAGCATGTCCAACCTTCTGACATTGCAACGGGAGGCTATCACCTACAGAGTTCACACACAAGAGCCATGCAATCGCCGGGCGGTGGTGGCGCACGCCTTTAATCCCAGCACTCGGGAGGCAGAGCCAGGCGGATCTCTGTGAGTTCAAGGCCAGCCTGGGCTACCAAGTGAGTTCCAGGAAAGGGGCAAAGCTACACAGAGAAACCCTGTCTCGAAAAACCAAAAAAAAAAAAAAAAAAAAGAGCCATGCAATCAAATTACAAAAAGGAAAAAAAAAAGCAATGTTTTTAGTAACTTTATGACTTTGTACTGGGCTGCATTCATAGTTATCCTGGGACCCATGAAGCCGGTTGGTCAAGGATTGGACACACTTGTTACAGCAGAAAGCTGAAACTCACTCAAACTTGCATGGAGAATTCCTGAGAAATGGAGTCCAGGGCCATTGGGCTTTGTGAGCAACAGCCTCTGCTCTGTACCACAGCCCATTGTACTCTGCAGCCTGCTCAGAGCCCTGAGTCCTCCAGCCCTCCAGGCTCTGCCTCCAGCCCCATCCCCACCTAGCCGCTGTTCCTCAAAAGGACCTCCAGGGAGAATTGGGATAATCATTACCCAGTTGGTGGGTGGGTCCTTGGGAACAACTGTCCTCTTGATTCAGTCAGTATTTCCAGACAACTCAGAAGCATGATGGGAGGGAAATTCACTGACTTAGGTGCATACATTCATTATTAGATTTTGCACAACACACACACACACACACACACACACACACACACGTTTGATAGAGGAAGCCATGGGACTCAAGGTGTCTAAAAAGCTTCCTCAGCTGTAAGCGGAATGAAGCACTAGCTCATGGTACCACATGGATTGAAACATGATGTTTAGTGAAAGAAGCCAGGCTGAGAACCACTTGGGAGACTCCCTTGTAGATGAACTCAGAGGAGGTAAATCCACAGATGTGAAAAGCAGGCTAGTGGTCGCCAGGTTGTGTTGTCATGGCATTCGAATTCGAAAGGCCAGAGACAGACTCAATTCAAATTTAGATGAAATGAATTAATCTTCCTGCTAGCAGAAGGACGGCAACCTTGGAGCCAAACAGCATGCCATGCCAAAGGGGGCTGAAGGAAGGGTTTGTAAAGGTGGATATCAAAGGTGTTATCAAAGGTGTTTCAGTTACCTATGGAAACCACAGCTGGGCAAGAAAATTGTTTACTCCCCTCAGTTGTTTCTCTTGCCCCTTGTATAGTAATAAAAAGACCATGTCAGTCCAGTCCCACAGCAGTAAGTGGGTTTACAAAAGCAGAAAGCAAGTGGTTAATGCCTCACAGTAGAGACACCATTATCCTATTCTTATCTCACCTGCAGGCCACTAGGAGCTCATAAGCATTCCAGGGCAAAGGGCAACAGCCTGTAGGGATGCCTGGTACAATATTAAGTTTCTTTAGCCATCTCAGGGGAGTTATGTGTAAATTATTACACAGGTCTGAGCACTCTGGGCGAAGTGTCGCTAATTGACTGGGATAGAGCAGGCAGTAACATAGTGCCATCAGATTAGGGCTGGCTGGCGCATCACCAGGGTCGGGGTCTCACTCCTGTGATAAAAGCGTATTTGGACTCATGGTTTGAGGGACACAATCCATCGTGGCAAGAGTTTACGTCAATGGGAATGTGTGGCTGGGATATCTCACATCTCCACCAGGAAGCCAGAGAGAGCTAGAAATCAGATCAAGCTGTTAAACTCCAGGCCCATCAGCCAGTGACCCACTTCCTCCACCAAGGATCACCAGCTGGGATCAAATGCTCACACATGAGCCTGCAGAGGATATTTCACATTCAAAGCACTGGATGGGGAGTGACTGATAATGGAGTTTCTTGGCGGTTTGGGGGGTGACTAAAATGCCCTAACATTTATTATAATGACAGTTGTACAACTATGAATATGTGAAAGTCACCAGGGAATTTTTTAAATAGGTGAACTATGTGGATGGTATTCCTGCTGAGATGGTTGAGGGAGGTGGACCCTGAGGCCTCCTGGAAGAGGATGTGGTAGGAGCTGGGACCTCTGTGTCTTCTGTCTGTCCCACTGCCATCAGATCCTTTCAGCCTTGCTCACTGCTTCCTGCTCTTCAGCTCCCTCCTCGCTTGCTCTGGCTCCAGCAGAAAGTAACATGGCACCTTATCACCAAGGGAGGGGGGCTGTATTTAATGTTGAGCTAGGGAGAGCAGCGAGCCCTCTCTCTACCACGTACGCTCTGAGTACGTCTTTTTTTATGACATCTTTTTCTTATTATGAAATCCCAGCATGCTGTGGGTTTCTTTTTAACTGACAAGACTAGAAAAAGACAAGGCTGAAAATCATCCATAATCCCTCCACTGCTGCAGAAACGCAGTTCTGCATCTTGCCTCCCACTGTTTCGTGTGAACATATGTGTGACTTTCAGTTGGTTTTCTCATACCCAGAGTCAAGAAGTGTCTAGTCAATGGTAGATTTACTGGGTCTTCAGTGCGCCCAATGGTCTCACAATTATTCCTAGTTTTTGAGACATGTTTCCTTCTTCCATGTCAGTGACTGTATTTTTTTGCACTTGGTTTGGTTTGAACGAGTAGACTAAGCTATTCAGATAGGGATGATGTTACCAAAGCAAAGCTATTCTCTTGCAGGCTCAGCACCATGAGATGGCTCTTGAGTGTTTGTTCATGAGCTGGCACAAACCAAGTTTAGACCTGGAAACACCACCCTTCAACAGTACAGGCTATATAGGATGTCATCCCGGACGCAGAGCCTTGGGCTAGCATGGGCCACAAAACTAACAGAGGGTTGAATTCAGCACTGAGCTGTTTGCAACTGATTCTAAATGCGGAGGGAAGAGGATGCTGTGTTGTGGATCTCGAACGTGCTTGAGGCATGTGGATGCTTAGTGTTTTAAAGACAGGAAAGCCATACAATGTGTAGCTCTCCCAAGTTTGTGTGAACCTTGTTTTTTCCTTTATAGCATACAATGAGACTATTTCTTAGTTAGTAAAGATTTGTTAAAAGCTTGAGGTCGGGGGACTGGGGAGATAGCTTAATCGATAAGCTTAATCAATAAAGTGCTTGCCATGCAAGCATGAGGACCTGATTTGAGCTCTAAAATCCATATTTAAAAAAAAAAAAAAAAAGGAAAAAAGCTGGGCCTGGTAGCCTGTACTTATAATCCCACCACCAAGGAGATAAACACAGGTAGGTTCCTAACCAGCTCACTAGCTCATTGGTGGGTTCCAGGCCAATGAGAAACAGTCTCAAAAAGTAGGATTGGCTCACCCGAGGTTGTCTTCCAGCTTCCACATAGACACACATGTCCCTGCACAGCCCACTACACACCAAACGAAACACTGGAGTTTGAGTGCAAGTTCAACCAGCCTTCTTTGGATGCTACAAAAATATGTATTCCCAGACTCTCCAGAGCTTTTCAACCATTTCCAGGGTATCTGAATCCTAATTTTGCCCTCAGGCACCACAATCCAGCGCCTGGCACATCCCAGGTCCTCCAAGCATTGCAGGGATTGAAGCTGGCAAGACGTACCCCCCCACACACCCAGGTTCAGAAAGCCTGGGCACCAGCAAAATGGCTGCCTCAGTCAAAGGGACAGACTCTTTTTTACCGAACTTGGACGGCTGAGCTAAGACTTGGCATGGTGCCCACAGCTCTGCCAGCTGCTGGGACTGCTTCTCCAGCCTTGGCTCTTTGCAAGCTGCAGAGAACTTTCCAACTTCCTTTTTTTTGTTGTGTTGTTTTGTTTTGTTTTGTTTTTAGCACAAAGCCCTGAACGGCCCCATTGCTTCCCTTACACAGCCAAAGGCCCTGGTATGTGCCCAGCATCACCCTCCCCTGGAAGTAGCATTGCCTTGGAGAGCCTGTGCCCTGTGAATTGTCCTGGGAGCAGGCCAGCAACATCTTGAGCTCTGGACCTCAGGGGAGCCCCAGTGCCTGCTCCATATTTGTAAGATGCTATCAAGATGTGGAGATGTGTTATTCTATTCTGTGCCTGCTGAGGGACCAGGTCTGCAGACCAGTGATAAGCTGGCTGACAGTTCTTCCCCAACTGGAGCTCTTCTACTTCCTTTTTTCTTCCTCTCTCGCTGTCTCATCTCCTCATCGCCCCCATCCCTCAGCTTGTCCCCACCTAGCTTGCAAAGCTAGACTGGCCAGTGCCCCCTACCCTAGAATGCTGCCTCCGCTTTGACTAAGCTGGTTCACTCACTAGTGTTGGGTGCTGATGCCTGGGCCCTGCTCACTGGAGCACCATCCTGGAGGCTGGAGATACACAAATGGAAGAGGCATCAATGCTGCTTTCTGAAACCCAGAGTGTGCTGGAGCACTCAAACAAAAGCATGGAATGGCAGTTCTAATAGAGGTTCCTGTAGTCAGAGGACACAGTAGGGCTAAGGGACATAGGCATCCTGCACGTATCAGTCTTCTAAGACTAATTACCAGTCTTAGAAGATTAGTAAGAACCTGGCAGGTAGGAAGGAAAATAATTCTAAGCAGAGGGAACAGCATCAGCTAAGATCCAAGGGTAAGGCAGCAGATGTCATGTCCAGGAAGAAGTGAATGGCAGATGGAGTGAGGACTCAGTAGATAATTCTAGAAAAGATATATGGAGCATATCTCCCAGGCCTTGAGTGATCTAGGCAAGCAATGATGGGAGAGCATACCCAGGCACTGATGGGCAGTTCTTGACATCAGCTACCCCATGGTTTTATCCTTCATCCACATGTCTTAAGGGACTGTGACATGAGCATGGAGGGAGCTGAGCTCAGCTTCCTGGGACTACTGAATAGTTCACCTTCTGGCCACCTGATGCTCCTCACTAGAAAGACTTCAAGGAGACCAGCCTGCTCTACTGGGCTTGTAGAGGCATAGGTACAGTGTTTCCAATGCTTACTCCACAGAAAGCAAGCATCTGTGTGTTCTAGGTACCAAGAGTTGGTCACTCAGAGGTCAAGTGCTATCCTGGAAAGCAAAGACACAGCCTAGCCATCATGAAGAGTGGTCCTTGGGTTATGGAAAAACTAAACCTGGTCACATCTTACCCTGTGGCTGTGATGTGCAGGGAGCTTTGCATATTGTAGAAAGACACATGAAAGGTCATCATCTTGTTTTTGTGGTGACAGCTGGGTGGTCTGGGCTGGCTGCCAGGTGCAACAGAGTCTGTCTAGAGCCAGGCTCCATAGTGGGTACCATGCTGCTTTGGTGCTCATGGTTGGGTAGGCCACAGCTTGCTTTCTATCATGAGGTTGGACTCTGCTCACACTGATGGGTATACAACCTCAGGCCACCAAGATGGCCAAGGTTCATGTCTTTGAGCACGCCATCATTAGAACTGGCTCTGCATGACCCTGCCATATTTCGATATCTCCTTTCACAATCTAGGACCTGTTGTGGTCATGCCTGATGATACAGGCCTGTAATCCTAGCTGCTCTGGAAGCTGAGGCAAGAAGATTGAATGTTCGAGGGCAGCCTGGGCAACTTTGTGAAACCCTTTCTCAAAATTTGAAAACATTTTTTAAAAGGAGTAGGGCCCTCAGTGGTAGAGCACTTGCCTAGCATGTGGGAGGCCCTGGGTTCAATCCCCAATACCAGAAAAAAAACAAAAATAGACAAACAAAAAACATAGGTGCTTGCTGTGTTCTTACCACATCTCTAGCTGGGGTAAAATCTGCCAGCCTCTAGCTGGGGTAAGAGCCACCAGCCACCCACTGATAGGCAGAGCAACCCAAGTGGGAAGTGATGCAAGTTCCTCAGAAGGAGCCTGTAGGGCGGCAACGGGCTAGTCTGACCTGCCCGACCTCCAGCACTCTGTGACCCCAGGTGAACAAACTTCAGCTGAGTCACTTGCCTTACTCCGTAAAGTGGGGGCAAAGCCTATGCCTAAGGGTCATCAAGTCCCCGTACAACTGCAGCCCGTGACTTGTCCACTGCACAAACCCTGACTTTCATTCCTCGGTGGCATCTTGGGCACTCCTTTGCATAGGCATCTTACTGAGGAACCATGGGAGAGAAGCTGTGTCCACCATTCTTCCCAGAATCCTGAGGCAGCATGGTTCATAATCTTCTTACCTTTAAAATGAACATATTGAGCAGGTCCTGGGTCCCATGTTTCTCTCCATATGGAGCCACTCTCCTGTTCTCAGAGTAGCCTATTCTCTAGAAGTCATAACCCTGTATCTTTTGGGAGGCCCTGAGCATCCCTGAGTGTTTGCTGGTATATGATACCCAGAGGCCAAGTAGTCACAATGAGGCTATGAAGACTGGTTGGTAGCCAGCAGGGTAGGGCTTGCTCAAAGGTAGGAGCTGTGTCCTCACTTGTCCCATAGCCTAGCTCCTCAGTTAGTGTCAAGAACCTCCCAAGTCACAGCAGCCTGTAGCGGACAGCTATAGGTCCAGTTCCATCACCCATAATTCTCTGGTTCCCTTTTCCTCTGTGTGCCAGCTGCAGTGACTGCAATGAGTTCTAGCCCCTTCCTGTCTACCGTAGGGTTCCCTCCCAGCACCCTGTGATGCTACTGCTGAGACACCCATTGGAGGGACAGCTAGACCAAGACCTAGGACGACACAGTCTGCCCAGGGTACCCAGCTGGATAGCTGCGAAAACAACTTCATTCCCTCTGTCCCCACCATGCCCTCCTCCCACGTGCCCAAAGCCATAGTCACCCCGACCCGAATCACAGTTGTTCTCCCTGACAAGCTCTCACAAGGGCACAGAACCGAAGCTGGGCCTCTTGTGCCCCCTCCCAGCTCTACTCCACCCTCTGCTGGTGGGTACACAGGGGACTTCCCCTCCTGGCAGGAAGTGGTGGGAGAAGTTTGAGAGTCCAAGAAGGGAAAACAAACCTACACACAAGCGAGGGCCCTTCCCCCACTGCTAGGAGGAGGAGGAGGACTGACTGCCTCTGCTCTGCTCTCCTCAGGCTTCTGGGACTCCTCACTGAACCCTCCGAGAGGTCCTGTCGAGCCTCTCAGAGGCCCAGCCCCTGGGGCCCCTGCAGCCTCCAGCCTCCGGCCCACAACCCATTACGCAAACTGTTCCTGTGAAATCGAGCTGTCGGTGGGAAATGACCGCCTGTGGTTTGTGAATCCTATCTTCATCGAGGACTGCGCCCTGCCGGCTGATCCACCACCTTTTGGCAGCTGCCCTCCACGCCTGGTACCTGCCGCTTCGGATGCTACCTCACCTACCTCCAAGGGATCCCCACGCCGTCCCCCCCCTCCACCTCCCATACCCACCCTTCCTCCAGCCGGCCCTGTCCGGCCTCCTGCGCTTCCTGTGTCCCCTACACCTGCTGTTCCTTTGCCCAACTGCCCCCTAATACCCACCTCGCACCTCGCACCCCATGCACCCGGCCCCCCAGGCCACCCAAGCCACCCAAACCAACCACCCATGACAGCCTGCGAGAGTCTCCCACGCCCAGCGGTAGGCCTGGGCCCCTTTGGGGAAGAAGAGATGAAGCCTGGGACAGCTCCCAGCCCCTTGCAGCCAGCTCCTCCCCCTCCACTGCCCTTGAAGAAGACTCTTCCAGCAGCTCCTCCCAGACGGCGCATCTCTGAAAGGGTGTCTCTGGAAAGCCAGAATGTGGGAACTACAGCAGAGAGGGACCTCTCAAGTATTTCCAGGGCAGCCTCGCTCAGCCTTCCTTCCCATGGCACTGTGAGCAGTCTTGGGGACAGGCCTTCAAGGACTACAGAGCAAGGCCAGGATACAGAGACCAAAGCTAGCCATGCTGACAATGCACCAGAGCCTCCTGGCAAGACCAAACAACCCCCTATCCCACCCCCCAGGAAGAAGCGGGTCTCTCGGCAGCTGGCCGCCGCCACCCTTCTCAACCCCTTGGAGAGCCCTAAACAACCCATACCAGAGGCATCCCCTGAGAAACCAGCACCTGGTGCACCTTGGGAAGGCTTGAGTCCAGCCCCACAAGCTGGGATGCAGCACCTCCATGCCCAGACCAGCACCTGTCCCCATAGCTCTCCAGAGTTCAAGGGTTCCCTGGCCTCGCTCTCAGACAGCCTGGGGGTGCCTGCCTCAGCCACTGACCAGGATTCCTACTCAACAAGCAGTGCAGAGGAGGAGCTGGAGTTCAGCAGCCCCAACGTGAAGAAGAAGCCCTCAATGATCCTGGACAAAGCCCGCCACCGCCTCAGCTTCGTCAGCTTCACCAGCGTCTTCAACGCCTTCCTCTCCAACGACCGCAAGCTGTATAAGAAGGTGGTGGAGCTGGCCCAGGACAAGGGCTCCTACTTCGGCAGCCTAGTGCAGGACTACAAGGTGTACAGCCTGGAGATGATGGCCCGCCCGACATCCAGCACCGAGATGCTGCAGGAGATCCGAACCATGATGACCCAGCTCAAAAGCTACCTACTGCAGAGCACTGAACTCAAAGCCCTGGTGGAGCCCAACCTGCACTCGGAGGAGGAACTCGGTCAGTGCCAGCTTGGGAGGGTGGGAGGGAGAGTGGTGCATCAGTACCCTCAGGCATCCCTGGACCCAGAGCAGTCTCTGGAGAGCCTTGCCTAATGTCCTCATTTTTCTTCCTGACTGCCCCACAAAGCTCCTGGGCCTAAGTCCCTCTCTCAGGCTCCACTTCTAGGGAGCCAACTCAAGGCAACTCACTTTCCTGACCACTCCTGTCAAGCAACCCGCCACCAGCAGCCCTTCCCTCCTCCACCAGCCTCTAACCCAGTCACTACCAAAGCTCTGCAATTAGGATGCATGGTGGCAGGTGTCCCTGCGGCACCTACGCATCTGTGTACATATTGAAAAGACTCAGGCAGACCACAGTGCTATAGCTCGGTATGATAGCATCTACCTGGAGTCCCAGCACTTGAAAAGTGGAGGCAGAAGGATCAAAGCCATTCTCAGCTATGGAGTGAGTTGAAGATCAGCCTGGGCTCTCAAAAAGCAAAACAAAACAGAAAACTGTATTGAGGGATTTAGGGGTTACCTGATAAACATTACTATCCCTCTAGGTACCACCTCCATGTGGTCCTGAACCTTTTCTCCTTCTCCCAGTAATTAAGAGCATCAGTTCTGGACACACAGAAAAAGGTGCTTTGAGACACTACAGGATGATGATTCATAGTGAGAGGTCCTAGGAAAAGAGACTATTAAGTACCACCTTCCCTGGTGGAGACTGTATTTGATGGCTGGCTCCTGAGGACCAATACAGTTACCAGGTCACAATATTAGGACACAGTAGTAAGGTGGTGGGTGCTATGTTGAAGTCCAAGACTGGCATTGCTTCCTCAGGAGGTCATAGTTATGTGTGCATGCCACTAGGGATGGAGGGCTCACCTGGGCAGGATGCTACGTGAGAAGGCCACCCACACAACCCCTTACTTTTTCCACTAACAGTTACCATGTCCCAGAGAGCCAGGCATTACCCTACAGAGCTTGTCTGGGGAGGAAGTAAGTTATATAAGTAGTTTGACAGAGCACTATGCTTCCAGCTCCTTGCCTGTTGTACTGGGGGAAAAATGGCAGCAAGCTTACCACAGAGTCCCTCCTGCCCTCGGGGAGCTCTCATTCTGACAAGTGGCAGGTAACCTGCAAGAAAGTCAGGAAGCCATGAAAGAAGATGACAGAAGTGTAAAGTAGACAGGAAGTGAAGTTTGGAGGCTCTGGGAGAGGTAGGTCACAGCATCACCGCCCCCAAGGTTTAGCATTTCTGCAAGGGACCAGGCTGACTCCACACCGGGTCACCACTCCCACTCCAGCGGCTGCATTTCTGCAAGGAGCCAGGCTGTGGCAGATTCAAGGCAGGAGTGCCAGGGCTTCACGTGTGCCCATCATGGCTCTGCTCCTTGAGCTGAGTGAAAGCAGAGAGACTAGAGACAAGCAGAGCTGTCATGACAAGATGCGCCGGGGGCAGGTAGGTGGGACAGCACAGTGGAACACTGGACACAGATGTAGTCCATGGAAGTCAGCGAAGACCTGGCTGGCCTCATATGGGCTCTGCATAGCTGAGGGCCAGTGTGAGCATTCCTGGGAGGCCACAGCTACAAGTCCTAAGGCCCAAACCTGGAGAAGCCCAGTGTTCTGTGTCAGAAGTTCAGTGTCAGAGAGATGGCCTCCCACCTCATTGGACATCCAGGAGGGGATGAGTAGAGGCTTCTGAGGCTGAGTCTACAGTCTGGGAGACAAAATGTCTGGAACCCAGTAACACTCAAACAGCCACAAGACAAAATCAGATCGAGCCCAGGGAGGATCGCAGGCAGTGTGCAGAACAGGAGGCCGTGAAAGGGCATAGAAAAACATGGAAGGACATGGACAGCTCAAAGCCTAGAGGAAGCTGTGGTCAGCCATGCATGCCAGAACAGAGGGTGAAACCCATGGCCTAAGCAGAAGTGGGAGGGGACAGGCTGTAAAGAGGATGGTGGGAAGGCTTCTTTTAGGCAGAGGTGATGCTATGGGGTCAGACTATGGGGTCAGGCAGAGAGGTGGGACATGAGGCAGGAGGATGATATGGCCACCCATGCCAGGCTGTGAATGTCAGGCTAAGGATTTGGCCTGGAATCCAGGGGTGGATCCCAGAGGTGATGAGGAGAGCTATAAAGAGGGAATGATGATCCAGAACTATCCCAGTACTGGACTAGGGCATGGCCAGTTGTATTAGTTACCCATCTGTTGCTGTAACAAAATACCTAACAAAAGTAACTCAAGGAAAGAAGTGTTTGTTTTGTTTCAAGTTTGAGGATGTGGTCCTTTGTGATAGGGAAGTCATGGCTGCAGGGGCTGAGGCAACTGGTTACACTGCATTCACCGTCAGGAAGCAGAGATGAATGCTAGTGTTCAGCTCATTTTCTCCTCCTTATCCATCGTAGGACCCAAGCCCGGAATGGAATGGTTCTGCCCACATTTAGGAAAGCCCACCTCAATTAACCTAATGAGATCCAAGCTCACTTAGCTCCCAGCCCGCAGGTTGATCAAGTCTGCAGCTTAACTCCAAGGGGTAGTGGAATGGCTAGGGGCGAGCTGTGTGAACAGCTGTGTAGCAAGGGGAGCATGAGATGCCGAAGTCCAGGGGCAGAGGCAGGCCTGGCAGGCTGGAGGAGCAGTGTGGGCAAGGAAAGCATGAGTGGGTGACGAGGCAAGTCGCCTAGATTTGAGAAGCACAAGAGGCATTGAGAATAATCCTACCTTGGGCTGGAGAGATGGTTCAGCAGTTAAGAGCACTGGCTACTCTCCCAGAAGACCCGGGTTCAATTCCCAGCACCCCCATGGCAGCTCACAGCTGTCTGTCACTCTAGTTCCAGGGGATCTGATTCCCTCACACAGACTTACTTACATGCAGACAAAACACCAGTGCACATAAAATAAAAATAATTTTAAAAAAGAATAATTATTTTTAAAAAAAGAATAAAATTATTTTTTTAAAAAAAAAGAATAATTCTACCAAGCCAGGCAGTGGTGGCACACACCTTTAATCCCAGCACTCAGGAGGCAGAGGCAGGCAGATCTCTGTGAGTTTGAGGCCAGCCTGGTCAACAGCAAATTGCAGGACAGTCAGGGCTACAAAGAGAAACCCTATCAAAAAAAAAAAAAAAACACAAACAATCAAAAAAAGAAAATTTCTACATTGCATTTACTGGGCACCCAAACCCTTACAAACCCTTAGTACACAGCTGCCCTGGTTGTAGACTGCATAGCTACAGCACATCTCGTGCCTTCTGGAATAAGTGCTTATGGACAGGCTCTGTTCCTGGCACTGGAGAAAACACCGCATTGGAGAGACCGGGATATTAGGCATGGGAGACTCTGGTGCCAGTGCCTCTGCAAAGTAGCTCCCTGTTTTGTGTGTCAGGGTTAAACAGGAACCAGGGATGGAAGGGCTGTGCTGCCAGGCAGCAGAGCCAGGTGGGAGGGCCCCCTGAAGCTTCTCTCCTTACCTTTCACTCTCACCCCACCAGAGGCCATTGTGGAGTCAGCCTTGTACAAGTGTGTCCTGAAGCCCCTGAAGGATGCCATCAACTCCAGCCTGCTGGAGATCCACAGCCGCGATGGCTCACTGCAACAGCTTAAAGAGAACCAGATGGTGATCCTGTCCACCACCACCACCGACCTGGGCGTGACCACCAGCGTGCCTGAGGTGGCTGTCATGGAGAAGATCCTGCAGAAGCTGAGCAGCATGCACAAGGCCTATTCACCTGGGAAGAAGATCTCCATCTTGCTGAAGACCTGCAAGCTTATCTATGACTCCATGGCCCTCGGCAACCCAGGTAGGCAGGCTGGGTCCCTCCTGCAGAACTAGGGCAGGATGAGAGTAGAAGGCATTCCCTGGTCACACCCCACACAGGGTGACCTGGGCAAGGAAGGAAATGGTGCTTCCTGCTGCCCTCAAGACAGGCAATGAGCTGGTTATCCCTGCACCCATGTGCATCAGGAAAAGGCACCCTATGGGGCTGGAGAGATGGCTCAGCGGTTAAGAGCATTGACTTCTCTTCCAGAGGTTCCGAGTTCAATTTCCAGCAACCACATGGTGGCTCACAACCACCTGTAATGACATCTGGTGCCCTCTTCTGGCCTGCAAGGACACATGCAGGCAGAATACTATATACATAATAAATAAATGTTTAAAAAAAAAAAAAAAGAAAGAAAAAGAAAAGGCACCCTATGAGTTTGCAGGGAGTGCTAGCTGAAAAAACATGATTCTGCCAGCCAGATGACTCAAACACAGAACCATTGTGCCTCGATGCTGAAAGATAGAGTTCAAGATCAAAGTGTGGCAGGGCTGTGCTCTCTCTAGGCACTGGGTAGGGTCTGATCCAGCCTCACTCCTAAGTCTGAAAACCCAACAGTCTTCATTCAGTATTCTTCCATGGGCTCTGTGTCCACATTTCTCTCTTACGAGGACACAGGCCACAGTGGATCAGGGTTGGCCCTACCCCAGTGTGATTTCATCTCAGCCAATCACATCCACAAAATATCACCTTCTTGGGAAATAATGTTGGCTCTTTAGCGTGTGTGAACTTAGAGGGGACAGGTCCAGCTGTGACTGTTGATAGTAGTGGCTCACTAGACCAAAGAGAACCTGGTCTAGACTCACCAAAGTCAGTGGAAGCTGCTGATGAAAGATGACCAGACCCATCTACACCCAGGTAGGTACCTGATGTAGGCCATCTGGGTGATTCTCAGGGCCATAACATTTCCTAAGCATATACCTGTGGCCAGCTGAAGTCCAGGGTAGTAAGAGCTGGCATCATGACAGTGTGGCACCCTGCACTGTCTAGTCACAAGCTGAACCCAGATTCAAGGGGTGAAGTATATGTCCTCATTGGATGGAAAAAGCTTCAATGTCACATTGCAGGGGGTACAGGGAGGAAGGGAAGAAGAGAGGGAGTAGAATCATCATGCCCATTTGTAGCCAATGACCACAGTGCTCCTCTAGATACAAAGGAAATGGAACCCATACTCCATAGAGAATAAAACGCTGGCCAGAGTTCATCCTGCACCCAGCCCTTTAGCTAGCTGCCCTGGTGCTGGTGGTCACCTGTGTAGTTAGTTGTACTTGGGGGCCATGGCAGATGATAGTGGAAAGAATGTCACACCACAGTTGTGACTTCCCAGACCTGGCTTCCGATTCCCAGTCTGCCCCTTAACACTTGTAGGAGCTGGAATGAGCCCAGCTTCCTCGTGGGAAGAGAAGCCAGATTCTAGAAGGTCAGAGCCACACTTAGGTACTTGCTGATATTAGAAACAAGCTGTGACATCTGACCCTGGTGCCCAGCACCAGCAGGTACAATACCTGGGTATGGTTGAAGGGCCCCTCTTCCTTTGCATGTGCCTTAGGAATGAGCAGCCAGCTGGCACTCTGGCAAAGCAGTTGTTGGCCTGGCACTGGGGCATGGAACAAGGTCCCTTCACCCTAGCCAGTTTCCCTCATGAGGCTGGCAGAGGCTGCAGCTCCAGATTAGAGGCCCTTTTTTGTGTAGGACCAATACGTGTCCTGCAACTGTGAGAGAATGAATTGAGTTCCTGAAGGGCAAATGCCACATGGGGATAAAGCTACATGGTGGCTGTGTTGTCATGGACAAGTGTGGTGAAGCAAGGTATCAGGACAAGTTTGTCTTTTGGAGGCCAGGGGTCTTGTGCAGTGTGCAGACCAAGGCTAGGCTGTGAGCACAACTGAATCCTGCCTAAAAATGGCAGCAACAGCGGGCAGCCTCCAGGATTCAGAGCCTTACTCCCGTGCAGCACAGTCAGCCCCAGAGGCCCAGGACCCAGGGAAGGCACCCAGCAAGGCTGACAGCAGCCATGGGAAGTTGAAGGTCAGGGTCCTCTCGTGGCTGATGGAAACAATCTAGGAACGACTCATGCTTTCTCTTCTGCAACAACAGGTGCATGTGCACTTGTAGAGGTGTCGTCTTCCTTCAACTGCTTCCTGCCTTTTCATTTTTTGAAACAGTATCTCACTGAACTGGAAGCTCATCAATTCGGTTTAGCTAACTGGCCCACCAGTGTGCTTCAGGGATCCATCTACCTGTTTTACACACACACACACACACACACACACACACACACCATGCTCAGCTCTTCCCATGAGGACTCAGGTCCTCATACATGTACAGCAGTCACTTTATTGACTGAGCCATCTCTCAGTCCCAGAACATTTTTTTTAACCTATCACTTGAAACTTAAAATCTTTAAATGGAAACGGCTCATTGAAACAAGGATGCCCGGGTACCCTTGTGAGGTGGTTTTTGTTTGTTTTTTTGTTTGTTTGTTTGTTTGTTTGTTTTGGTTTTTTGAGACAGGGTTTCTCTGTGTAGCTTTATGCCCTTCCTGGAACTCACTTGGTAGCCCAGGCTGGCCTCGAACTCATGAAGATCCGCCTGCCTCTGCCTCCCAAGCGCTGGGATTAAAGGCGTGCGTCACCACCGCCCAGCTTGTGAGTTTTTATCCAAGCAATTGTCAGGTGCTTTCCCCCTCTCCAAACACACACATTTTCCCTCAAATCCCATAAGTTATATATCTGGACCTTTTCCCAGTCAGCACTCTCCTGAGTCTCTGTTCCAGACTCTAGGAGTGCCAGGCAGGCCGCAGAGCTCTTGTGACGGCTGTGGATGAGTGCCTGGGTCAGCATCTGCAGATACAGCATCTCTAACTGGATCACAGGTTGTCACTGATCTATAAAGGTCCTGGAGGACTCAAAAAGGCTTAGGAATTACACATCTGAGGGCCACTGTTTAGCTTCCTTTAGTAAGCTATGTTTCAAGGGCCTTTCTTTTCTTTGACTACACTGATTTTTTAAATTTATTTTTATTTTAATTATGTGTGTGTGTGTGTGTGTGTGTGTGTGTGTGTGTGTGTGTGTGTGTTGAATATGTACATGTGAGTGTAGGTGCCCTAAGAGACAATGGGCCTCCTGGAGCTAGAATTACAGGCACCTGTGAGCTGCCTGATATGGGTGCTGAGACCCGAACTCAGGTCCCCTGCAAGAGCAGCGTGCATTCGTAACTGCTGAGCCATCTCTCTGGCCCCAGGTGGGTATCTGTGAGGATGCAGGTTTCCTTCCTACACCCATCTTTTTCACCTAAGCCACAGTTTCTCATTTCATGCTGTCACACTTCCCTGCCAGTTGCTGACTTAGTCATTTTCTCATTGCTACGATCAAACACTCTGACCAAAGTGACAGAAGAGAAAACCAGGTCTTTTCAACTTAGAGTTCAAGGTGTTGCCCATCTCAGCTCGGAAGTCATGACAGCAGAAGCTCGAAGTAGCTGGTCACGTTGCATTCCACAGTTAAAAAACAGAGCAATAAATGCCAGCTAGTGCTTTCTGCAGCCTACAAAGCCCAGGTCTCACCCAAATAAAGATGACTCTCCTCTGATTGGCTTGCCCAGAGGTCCATCTCCCAGGTGACTGTAGATTCTATGGAGTTGACAGCTAACACTATTACAGTTCCGTGAAGGTGAAGCATTCTTAGCCGCATCTCAGTTGACTCAAATTCTCTTCAGACTTGACACTGGCTGATTTCAAGACTACTCCCCCCCATTCCCTACCCACTCCACTCCCTTCCCTGTTCCCAGCAGCTCATGCTGTCTGGCTGTGACCTTGGGACTGAAGTGTTATCCACACACCACCATCCCTGTGCGGAAGGCCCAGGAGCTCTTCAGCTGCTGCTGCAGCCTGTGTTGAGCTCGCCTCCACCCTGACCGTGTTCAGTAGAACCTCACCACACCTGCCCCAGCACTGCTCCTAGACCTCAGGCTCCCCGGACTTCTGACCCCTAGACCTCAGGCTCCCCGGACTTCTGACCCCTAGACCTCAGGCTTCCTAGACCTCTGACCTTCTAGGCTTCAGGATCCCTAGACTTTGGGCCACTTAGGGCCTTAGACCATCTAGACCTCTACCCACCCTGGGCCTCAGGTCCTCCTCTCTGAGCAAGAAGCCCACCGCCTGCCTCTCCTGTCATCACCACACAGGGGAGAGAAGTTTATGTCCAGCCTATGTGGCCCATTTATATAGAAATAAAACAGCCCGGCTGTGGGTGAGACCAGTTGAGACAGTAAGAAGACAGCCACATTCGGAGTGACAGGAGCCAAACATAGCTGGTCACACTATCCTGTCCTGGGAGATAACTGCTATCACACTTGTCTAGACCTGGCCAGAATGCAAACATAGAGCCACATTGTACGAAACGTATGCCGTAATCACTGCACCAGCTGGCCAGCCTGAGAAAGCACCAGGTTTGGGGATAGCAGTTGAGCACACATTTGAGGGTCCTGGGTCAGGCAGGCTGGGAAGTTAAAGAGACAAATGGCTTTGGATAAACTTGGCATCCATCATACCTGGGAGCTGTGGGGTTCCTGCAGGCTTTACAAAGCTTGTCAAGAGCACTTAGGCTTTAAGGTTCATACTCTGTCTGGCAAAGAAGCCATTGGCACTTCTGGAACATCAGAGCTAGGCAAGGGAATCCATTCCTGTAGTGAGAAGAATGATTGAAGGACCCTCAGAGAGGACGGGAAGGCAAGAGGGAACCCAGGTGAAGATTCTAACCAATATACATGTAGAAGATGGGGGCTGGAGAGCTGGCTCAATGGTTAAGAGCACTGGCCTCTCTTCCAGAGGACCCAGGTTCAATTCCCAGCACCCACATGGCAGCTCACAACTGTCTCTAACTCCAGTTTCAGGGACCTGGCACCCTCACACAGACATACATGCAGGCAAAACACCAGTGCACATGGAATAAAAATAAAGTAATAAATAAATAAATAAATAAATAAATAAATAAATAAAATAAATGTGGACGGCACAGAAAGGGCTTGGTAGGTGCAAGGGCTGTCCTCCATGTCTTTAGTAGTGCAGTCTTTAAAAGCTGCAGTTGACTTTGACCAAGGGCTAGATTCATAGGACCGGAACTTCCCTCATCTACCTCCTGACAAAGGCCACCATTGATGGCTCAGACAGGAACAGTGGCTGGAGAATTGGATGGGAGGGGGACTCTTAATGGGGACCTGGGGGCCTATGACATTGCCGGCATGTGGAGGAGACACTGAATTCTAATGACCAAAGTCACCCATGTTTATTGTTGAGAGTTTTCATGCTGATGCGGCTTTCAAACGTCCTGGGCTTTGACATCTAGAGCAGCAACACAAACCCCACCCTCTGATGCCACCATGGGCTAGTGAGGCATATAAAGTGGGGTGTCCAGGTGTTTGCTGGTCTGAACCAGGACAGGAAGGGTTCACCTCAGCTTGCAACTCCAGGTTACTGTCCATCATTGCAGGGCAGTAATATCAAGGCAGACAGCAACTGAAAGCCTCACATCCAGGACCAAGAGCAGAGGGAATGAACACGTGGATCCTGTACTCAGCTAGATTTCTCTCCCTTAGACAGCTCTAGGGCCCGGCCCAGAAATGGTGCCACTCACCTTGAAGGTTTCTTCCTACATCAGTTGACACTTAAGACAATTCCACCACAGACATACCCAAGGGCCGTCCAGATCTAAATAATTCCTCAGCCATATTCTCTTCCCAGGTGATTCTGGGTCAATAGTTCTCAACCTGTGGGTCTTGACCCCCTTAGAGTGGAATGACCCTTTCACAGGGGTCGCCTAAGAACATCAGAAAACACAGATATTTACATTACGATTCATAACAGTAGCAAAATTCGTTAGGAAACAGCAACAAAACAATTCCATGGTTTGGGGGGTCGCCACAACGTGAGGACTGGATTAAAGGGTCACAGCATTAGGAAGGGTGAGAAAGAACCACTGGGCTAGGTTAGGACAAATTGACATCAAAAGCTAACCAGCCCAGTTTTTAACTCTGAGCCATTTTAAAGCCCTAGCATGCATAGAAGTGGCATTGAAGCCAGGGAGTTGGGCAGGCAGGTGACCCTGCTCTGCTATGTGTCTCTGCCTCCAGCTTTGAACACAAACCCCACCAGCTCATGGGCTACTAGAGCAGATGAAGTGAGGTGAGGCCCCAGGGTGTCCAGGTGTTTCTTATCTGGACCAGGTGCTCCGGAAAAGCATCCATTTGTCCCTATATAATGTTACCTTTTCCATATTTCATGACAGGACCCAGAAACCCATTTTAAGGGCATCAGACCTAGTGGTGGGGGCCTTTAGGGACGGCTTCCAGGAGAAAGAAAGGGACTTTAAGCCATAGTGATGTTGGAGGGCAAAGGGCAAAACAGTTTAGTCCTGAGCCCCGAGCTGCCCCAGGATGGTTGCATCAGCTACCTGCTTTCAGGAAAAGGCCACTCAGCAAAACCAGGGAATGGGATGGGAGAGAGGGGGACACAGTGCTGAATTCTTCCCACCAGCTCGGCGCTCTGGAAGCCACCCTCGTTCTGGCTGGCCCCTGGTTTTATGTGTGTGCTTCTGTTAGACTGCATCAGTATTATTTGCACGGTGTCTACAGCCACTTTGGTGGCAGAGGCTCGCTTGAATAGCTGGGAATAAGACCGTATGTATGGCTTGAGAAAACAATATTTCCTACCTGGTGCTTTATGCTAGCCTGTCTTAGAGATAATGCCCCCAAATGACTGTATTTTATGTAATCTCCTCATTTGACACACACCACACCCCTGAGTAACAGACTGAGTTGATTATTATACCCCAGTGTACGGTATGGGGAAACTGAGGCTTGTCATGACCTCAGGAGAGGCCTGATCATGCAGAGCTAGAGTGGCTGAGCTAGGATCTTCCTAGTTACCTATTCCAGTCTGCAGGGCACCCAGATGAGCCCTCCTCGGTTTATTTTTCTCTGAATAAGTGTTCACTCTCAGCCAGGCGGTAGTGACACATGCCTTTAATCCCAGCACTTGGGTGGCAGAAGCAGGCAGGTCTCTGCAAATTCAAAGCCAGCCTGGTCTACAGAACAAGTTCCAGGACAGCCAGGAGGACTACAGGGGTGGGAGAGAAAAGTTCACTCTCTCCAAAGTCCCCCAGTCCATAAAGTGTGCAGAAGGTCTCTGCCAGCTCTTGGCAGTGTGATTAGCTCGTTGTGTGCTTGCAGACGGTGAACAGACGGAACTGGGAAAGACGGAAGCTAAACCAGGAAACACAGGCTGACACTGGCAGAGCACGATCCATGCAAGCCAGGTGTTCAGATCACAGGAGAAGCATTTCACAGCCATCCCCATCGCCCAGGGCATACTGCCTGCCGCCTGGCGTACAGCTGGAAGAGTCAGCTAGGAGCTGATGGGTTCCAACTGTGCTCAAAGCTAGTACTTGTCCTTAAGCAGACATCAGGTCTCAGTGCCCATGCACGTGTTCCTTGCCTACACGGGAGTGGAGGGGAGGCGGGGCGGGGGGGCACAGGACACAACCCAGATCTGGTCCCACCAGTGATCGGCACAGAACTTGAGCTTAGGCTCCCAGCTCTGAGCGTTGCCCTGCCCATGGTGAGGTTGGACCTGTGGGTGTACTGGGGGCAGCTCATACCAGCTCAGGGAAGCTAGTTATGCCTCTGCTCCCGACTCCATGTTCAGGTCTGCAGTTTGAACTTGGTCGATGTGGAAATGGTTACGTCATGGAAATAGGCCAGCACTGCAGGTCAGTTTCTGTTTCTGCCTTTCCCTTGGAAAGTCTGCTGTGAAGCATCTCTCCACCCAGTCAACTGAGAATCCACATGGGGCTCAGTTTGGACCACTGGCAGTGGTGGATCTCAGGCACAATGGTGGGTCTCTGGGGTGATAATTGATCTCGGGCAGTGATAGATCTTGGGGCAAGAA
>CABHPH010134177.1:0-34928 GCA_902168325.1 Peromyscus nudipes | reverse complement strand
TGATTTAACTCTGTTTAAGCCAGTTCAGCTGTTACCTAAAATACCCAGAGAATCATGTCACTTTTCTTCAACATAAATATATACAGTTTATCATTACAGATTGCATGGAAAAGTCTAAATCTCTCCATTTAATCATAGATGTTCATAACATGATGGAGGTATTCGTGCATTTTCGGGCCTCACTGTCATGTGGACTCTCAAAAATGCTGGAGAACTTTGCCCAGTGTTTCTCTGAACTTTTAAGTTTCTTTCCTGCTAATAACAGCCAATATGCACATGCATGCTTGTCTGGAAGTCTCACTCCAACAGTTCCTTCCCAAGCACTCTCCCTGTTTGTTAATTGCTTGGGTCTTAGGTCTTTCCACTTCATTCTACAAAACTTGGTGCCTTTGGGAAATGTTGGACATTTATCCTGCCTTTCTTAGGGCTACTATTGCTGTCATAAAATAACCTGAACAAAGAAACTTGGGGAGGAAAGGGTTTATTCAGCTTACACTTCCATGTCATAATTCATCATCAAAGGAAGCCAGGACACGAACTCAAGCAGGGCAGGAACCTGGAGGCAGGAGCTGAGGCAGAGACTATGGAGGGGTGCTGCTTACTGGCTTGCTCAGTATGCTTTCTTTATTTTTGTTTGTTTGTTTGTTTTTAAACCTTTTTCTCTGTGTAGCCCCTGCTGTCCTGGAATTCACTCTGTAGACCAACAGGCCTCCTGTCCCTGCCTCCTGAGTGCTGGGCTTAAAGGCATGTGCCACCACCGCCCAGTCTCAGCCTGCTTTCTTATAGAACCCAGAACCACCAGCCCAGGGATGGCACCGCCCACAGTGGACTGGGTCCTCCCCATCCATCACATATTAAGAGAATGTCCTGCAGCTTGCATCAGTTCTCTGGCTCGGCACTCTGTGACACACACAACTTGTCTCCTAGGCTTCAGCTAGCTCCATCCCAAGGCTGCTGCTGTTCTTGGTGGTCATCCTATGGTACTGGCAAATGCTGGGTCTTCTGTAGCAACAAGACTGCACTTTCACCAATAGCCTCTTCTAGGCTCCCTTCAGGGTGTCAAGCTTCAACTTCTCTGCATTATCCCTTCAATCCTGGGCCTTCAACTGTCCCAGAGGCTGCACCTTCACCAATGGCCTCTCCTGACCTCTCACAGTGCCAAGCCTCAGCTGCTCTCCATGACCCCTTCATGCCTTCAAAACATTTAACACTACCAACCTCAACTGCTTGTGGAACACAGCTTCTATGTTCTGACTTTCAGGAAACACTTCCCAGAAGACTTCACTTCAGTGATGCTGGTCTCTTCTTAACCACAGCTGATTCTTCAGCCCCAGCTGATCATCGTCCATTGTCCCAGCAAAGCAAAGGTGAAGCGTGATCCTAACTAGTCTTCTTAAATAAAAACCCAGAGTGAGATCTGGGGTAAAAACTGAAAGATCAGAGAAGCAGAGCAGCAGCCACTAGAGACCTGTTACCTCTACAAATCCTTAGACCAAATGGGGAGCTAAGATCTGTCTCCACCTCCCAAGTGCTGGGATTAAAGGTGTGTGCCACCACTGCCTGGCCTCTATGGTTAACTAATGACTAGCTGCGCCCTCTGATCTCCAGGCAAGTTTTATTTGTCAGAACACAAACAAAATATCATACAACACAAAGGTTTAACTTTAGTGGTTCTGGTCTCTTGGTAATCACAGCCGATTCTTCAGCTCCAGCTGACCGGAATCACAGATTCTTCACACAGAAGGCCTGGTAGGATCTTTGCTTCCTCTGAAACCTCACAGGCCAGGCCTCCATCATCTGCACTGCTCTCAGCATTACCTTCCAAACTCCTACAGAACAGCCACTGAGCTCCCAATAATCAATGGCTTTTCTAGCCCCAGGTTCCACAGTCCTTCCACAGTCCTCCCCAAAAAACATGGTCAGGTCTGTCACAGCAATACCCCACTTCTGATACTAATTTATCTTAACTTGAGTTACTATTGCTGGGATAAAACACCCTGACCAAAGAAACTTGAGAAGAAAGGGTTTATTTAGCTTACACTTCCACATCACAGTTCATCATCAAAGGAAGTCAGTACAAGAATTCAAGCAGGGCAGTGCCCTGGAGGCAGGAGCTGTTGCAGAAGCCTTGGAGGGGTAACTGGCTTGCTCCTCATGGCTTGCTCAACCTACTTTTTTTGGTTTATTTTTTAAGATTTATTTACTTTTGTATGTATATGAGGCTCTATCTGCATGTACACCAGAAGAGGGCATCAAATCCCACTATAGATGGTTGTGAGCCACCTTGTGGGTGCTGGGAATTGAACTCAGGACCTCTGGAAGAGCACCCAGTGCTCTTAACTGCTAAGACATCTCTCCAGCCCTCAGCCTGCTTTCTTATAGAACCCAGAACCATCAGCCTAGGGTGGCATCACCCACAATGGACTGAGCCCTCCTAAATCAATCACTAATTAAGAAAATGTCCTATAGGCTTGCTTACAGCCTGATCTTATGGAGGCAGTTTCTCAACTGAGTCTTTTTTCTCTCTGATGACTCTAGCTTGTGTCAAGTTGACTTAAGACTAGTCAATACACTGCCCTACTTCATTTTTTTTTTGAGACAAGGTCTCTATGTAGCCCTAGTTGGCCTGGAACTCACTATGTAGACTGGACTGGCCTCAAACTCACAGGGATCTGCCTCCCTCTGCCTTCCAAGGCCTGGGATTAAAAGTGTGCACCACCACACCCTACCTTGGTCCCTCTGGACCACACATACCTGGGCACCATTTAGACTTTCTGAACATCACTTCAGTGAACTTGAACTGGTTGCCTGCCAGTTTAAAGGGCTGTGAAACCCTCCTTTGCCCCTGACACCCATAAAAACCTGCTGAAAGAGTAAGTGGCTCAAACCCAAACATGCCAACGACATACTCTAAAGCACCTTGGATAGCTTTTCCAAGGCTCTGAGGGCCTTTTGGCCATGTCTTTTTAATCTAGCCATTTCAAGTAGCTAACTGTACAATCCTCCATTTTTCTGAAGCATCTCCAGTCTCTCTAGGATATCCCTGGGAAGCGGCCCAAGGCCTTCCAGTGGAGATTTTTCATCTGTCTCTTTTTCCCCTCAGCATTCTTAGAAGAAGGAACCACCCCTGTGTTCTCACAACCCACAGTGGAGGAAGAGAATGGACTCTTGTCTTTTGACTTCTAAACACATAACATGGTTCCCACATGCCTCCAAAACAATTTAAAAGTGTAAAAAACTGTCCCCCTGCTTTCCAATCTCAAATGCTACTCCCGTCTTGAGTCCTGGGCTAGTGCAATGCCCTTCCTGGCCTCCCTGCTTCCCGACTGGCTCCTTATCATCCTCTCAGATCTGGTAGGCTCTGTCCCTCTGTTTTCTCACAATTGCCTGTGGATAATTGTATCACCTTGCTTTCCACATGGGTTATACCTTTGACAGAAGAGAATATTAATAATGCATAAATATGCACAGTTCCTTTCCCTCTTCCCATCTGCTGGAGGCAGGTACTAGCAGATAGATGAGATGTTTGGGGAGTTGTTTCCAGAGGGGGGAACGTCATTGATATTTTTGATATGGTGATGATTTTTGTTTTTGTTTTGTTGTTTGTCTGTTTTTTAAAGACAGAGTCTCTCTGTGTACCTTTGTCTGGCCTGGAACTCACTTTGTAGACCAGGCTGGCTTCAAATTCCCAGAAATCCACCTGCCTTTGCCTCCTGAGTCCTGGGATTAAAGGTGTGCACCACCATGCCTTGACTGTGGTGATGATTTTTTTTTAATTTTTTATTATTTTGGGAGGTGTGTGGGAACCATGTTATGTGTTTAGAAGTCAAAAGACAAGTTAAGAGTCCTTTCTCCTCTTCCACTTTGGAAACTGAACTCAGGTAATCAGGTTTGCATTGTTGGTTTGGGGTTTTTGTTGTTGGGTTTTGCTTATTTGTTTGTTTTGAGACAGGGTAGCATAACTCTAGATGTCCTGAAATGTGCTGTGCAGACCAGGCTAGCTTTGAACTTAGAGAGATCTGCCTGCCTCTGCCTCCTGGGTACTGGGATTATTGGCAAGCATCACCACACCCTGCATGTTACTGGGTTTTGGGGGTTCATGCTGTAGCCCAGGCTGGCCTCCAACTTACTACGCCGAAGATGACATGAACTCCTGATCCTCCTGCCACCATTTCCAAGTGCTGGGACAAGTACGGACGAAGAGGAGGGTGTGTTTTAAAAGAAGGAAGAGGGCTGGGGGTGTAGCTCGGTTGGTAGAGTGCTTGCCTAGCATAAATGAAGCCTGGATTTTGTCCCAAGCACCCCATAAGCCCGACATGCCGGTGCAGACCAGTGATACTAGCACTTTGGAGGTAGGGGCAGGAGAATCAGACGTTCAAGGTCATCCTCCAGTGACATGGTGAGCGCAAGGCCAGCCTGGCCTACAGGAAACTTTATCTCAAGAAAAGAAAGAAAGTGGAGAAGGGGAGGGGGGAGGGGCCAGAATGGTCTGAAGTGTGGCGGAGTTGGAGGACGTTTAGAGGGAGAGAAAGAGAGGCTTTAGGGCAGAGTGAAAAGCATTCTGGCTGATTAAGGTAAAATGAAGTTCCTTTAGATGTTACGCTGGTGCTGTTAAACAATTTCAGAACCAAAGAGGTCAGGCAGGAGAGACGGCTCAGCGGGCCAGAGAACTGGCTGCTCTCACAGGGAACTCAGGAGGGGATCCCAACATCCACAGGCCAGAGCACTGGCTGCTCTCACAGGGAACTCAGGAGGGGGTCTCAACATCCACAGGGCAGCTCATGAATTTATGTCATTCTAGCTTTGACATTTTCCTCCAGAAAGCATGATGGCATTCGAAGTTGCTTGGCAATTATTCTTGGATGCCAACTTGGCTTTCCTTGCAGATGGTTGTGTCTAGACTGGTGGCACGCGGTTGTTCCCCACTCTCGCATCTTTGTTCCTTCATGGCCACTGCCTCTTTCTCCCTAAATATGTAAATGTAAACCATGTCCTCTCTCCTTAAAACAAAAGGAGGTGGGAGTATATAAAGCAAAAAGAAGAGGAAAATGCCTTCAATATAGGTGACCTGGTCTGGGTGACACGCCTCTGTCAGACTAGCCCGAGGAGCACCCAATGCCTTCAGCTCAGTTTGCTAAACAGAGAACTACTGCTTTCTCCTCTGTGTGGCCCAGGACGCATAGGATATAGTTGGAAAATGAGTATCTCATGACTTCAAAATACAAGGCTCGAGTGCTGTTAAATCAGTGGAATGACCCTTTCAAAACTGACCAATGAGGTTTGGGTGCATAGCTCAGTGGTAGAGTGCTTGCCTCCGCATGCATGAGGTCCTGGGTTCAAACCCCAGGAACTCAAACCACCCAAAACATATACAAGAGGCTGGAGAAATGGCTCAGAGGTTAAGATCACTTGCTGCTCTCCAGAGAACCAGAGTTTGGTTTCCAGCAACCACAGCGGGTGGCTCACAACTGCCTATAACTTAGCTCCAGGGGATCTGGGAGGCAGAGGCAGGTGGATCTCTGTGAGTTTGAGGCCAGCCTGGTCTACAAATCGAGTTCCAGGACAGCTAGGACTGTTATACAGAGAAACTCTGTCTCAAAAAATCAAAAAAAAAAAAACAAAACAGAAAAAAGAAGTATGCACAAAGCTGATCAATAAGGGCTGAGGTGTGGCTGAGCAGCTGAGCACTTTGCTAGCATAGCTGAGGCCCTGGGTTCCATCCTTGGTGTTGAAAAACACTGACCGGTGACATGACGCTTTGTTGACCCACCTGCCACTCGTTCAGTCAGTGTACATTTAGTGTCGCTGGTAAGTGCCAGCAAGAGACGAGACACTGGGAATACTGTAGTGAACAAAACGGAGAGGCACTCTGCTTTCTGCTTATTAACATTCTGGTGGAAGCGACAGCCCCTTAAACAAGCAAATGGTTCCGTCATAGCACATGTGCAGAGTGCTGTAAAGAAGCATGGTAACAACCTGCTGGGTTTGTTCCCTTGAGTGGCTGTGGCTTTATGGAAGCAGTGATGTTTATGGTGACTCTAAGTTATCTAAGAAAAGGAAAGGAAGACGGCCATCCCCAACAGAGAATACAGTGATGGTCACATGATGGAAGGAAGGGTTTGAGGAGCTGAAGGAGATCCCCACCTGACCCAAACACCCAAGGGAAGTTTCTAGAAGCTGGAGAAGTCTGGATGCAGCCACGTTAGCCCATGTCAAGGATTTTGAACTCTATTCTGAGAACACCAAAAGGTAGTGGGAAGACCTTAAGCATGCTATGATTGGCATTTATAAAAATACTCAGGCTGGGTGTAAAAAAATGGATTGCAGAAAAGCAAGAACAGGGTAGGGAAGCTGGGGTGGGAGGGTTGGCTGAGCAGTAGGGTAAGCCGTCTGGACCTATGCTAAGGTGGCAGCAGCCTAGGTGGTAAGACATAGATGCATCCAAGAGCTATTGAGCAAAACCTAATGGCTGGTTTGAAGTAAGTCTTAGACAGAAAAATGGTGGAATGGTTCTGAAACTCTTGACCTCATATCACCTCAATTATGACAGAAGCTCTCTGCATCCTGCACCAAGATATCCGGGAAAGGCTAACAGAGAGCAAAAGTACTGAACAATAAGTTGGTTACATTGGCATGTGCCTGTAGTTTCAGCACTTGGGGGGCTAAGATAGGGTGATCAATTGAGCCCAGGAGTTTGCAGCCAGCTTGAGCAATATATTGAATTCCCGCATCTCAAACACAAAGTATTTTTGAGTGGTGGCAAATTACTTTAATCTCAGCACTAGGGCGGCAGAGGTGGGTGAATCTGTTAGAGGCAAGCCTGATCAACATACTGAGTTCCAGACCAGCCTGGACTATGTAGAGACCGTGTCAAAATAAACAGAAAAACAGACCATTAGTCTGGAGGGACAGCTCACCAGATTAAAGTGCAAGCCACATCAGCCTGTTGACCCAGGTCCAATTCCCAGAGCCCAGGTAAAAACTGGATGCTGTGGTGCAGGACCATAAGCCTAGCAGGAAGATAGGAGGTGAAGAAAGAATTGCCCAGAGGCTCATGAACCAGCTAGTCTGGAAAACACAGCTCAACAGAAAAACAAGAGAAATCCAACCTCAACAAGACAGAGATGGGAAGTGACTCTCCTGCCTCCATATTTGTGCTGTGGAACCTGTGTATACCTGTATTCACATAAGGAAAGAAAGAGGGAGGGAGGGAAGGGAAGGAAGGAAAAGAAAGGAGAAAAAGAAAAGGAGTAAATTGGACAAGTCAGGTGTGGGACACACGCCTGTGGTCCACACACTCGGAAGGCTGAGGCAGGAGGATTATGAGTTTGAGGCCAGTTTGGACTACATAGTGAGACGGTGTCTCGAAAAGAAAAAAAAAAAATGATGAACAGGGCATCTGCTCGAGAACGTACCCTTTTCTAGGACTTCGCTCAGATGGAGTTAAGTGAGTCAGAAGCCATGAGTGATTCAGGCCTGATTCAGGATTTTAGCAAGGAGCGACATGCTGAACCACCTGCAAGCTGAAACAAGCCCCTCCTCCCGCCCACTGGAGCATCCTTCATCATTGCACCATCTTTTCCACCTAGTCATTTGCTTAAAGGTGACAGGAGGAAATGAGGATGGTGAAGACCTTTGTGCCAGCAACTGGAGGAACAGCTCAGCAGGTAAGAGCTCTGGCTGCTCTTCCAGAGGACCTGCTTGTGGCTTCAGGCACTCAGGTGGCTCACAAACACCGATAACTCCAGCTCCACCTATAACTCCAACACCCTCTTCTGGATTTCACGGGCACCTTACATGGCACACACTCACACACACACACACACTCATAAATAAAAATGTTTGTGTATATTAGAAGTCTTCATGCTGGAATGCTTCTAACTCAGCTGGATGAAACGCCACAGAGTCCCAGAAACAGCAGGGTGAGGATCCACGTGCTGTGAGAGTTGATGATCCTCTGCCTGTTGTCACAGCCAAAGTTCCAGACACTTTCAGGCTCTTTGAAAGGATGGGTCACGTGATCAAAGGACACAAGCAGACAGTTGAGACAAGAAAGCAAATGTAAGGAGTTGTTTTGGAGGAGGCAAAGATTTTATTTTCCTAATAAAAGAAAAAACATTGAACTAAAAAGAACACAGAGTCCGTTTCCTGTCTCTTCAGTCACGTGAAATAATAAAAGTAAATAATGCTGAGGCTGTGGTAAAACCGGCACATTGACATGTGACTTACTGATCGCAGTGTGCAGTGTGAGAATATCTGCGCTGGGCAATCTGACAGCAGCTAATACAACACAAAGTGACCAACTCTTTGTCATGACTGTCATTTCTTATGGTAATTCTTACTCGAGCAAAGAATTTCAAAGCTCTGTGTATGTGTGTGTGTGCAGGAGTATTGAACATAGCAGTAAGTAGATAAAATCACTCCCAAGGGGCTGGTGAGATGGCTCAGTGGGTTAAGATCCTTGCCATCAAGCCTGATGACCCGGGTTCGATTCCCTGGACCCACATGGTAGGAGAGCATCAACATCCACAAATTGTCCTCTGATCTCCTCATGAGCATTGTGGCATATACAAAAGTGTGCTCAAATACACATAAGTGTAAAAAAAAATTAATGCCCCTCAGGGACTGGTGAGATGACTCAACATTTAAAAGCACTTGTTGTTCTTGCAGGGGACCCAGGTTGGATTTCCAGCACCTACATGGTGGCTCTCAACCACCTATAACTCCTGTTCCAGAAGATCCAATGTCCTCTTCTGACTTCCACGGGCACCAGGCATGCATGTGGTGCACAGACATCCATGCAAGCAAAAACACTCATCTAGATAAAATCAATACATCTAAAAGTGAATAAATACACCAAAAATTTTTAATTGGAAGAGAAAGGGAGTGGAGAGCAAAGTGGGAAGCAATGTGGAAGTGATTTGGAGTCTCAAACATGGAAATGGCAGAGGGTTTCAGAGCAAAATTCTCTGACATGGGATTCAAAGCTGTTTGTGTTTTGTTTTGGGGCTTTTTGTTTGGTTGGTTTGTTTTTTTTCCAAAACAGGGTTTCTCTGTGTAGCCCTGGCTGTCCTGGGACTCACTCTGTAGACCAGGCTGGCCTCAAACTCAGAGATCCGCCTGTTTCTGTGTCGTGAGTGCCAGGAATAAAGGGGTTCACCACTACACCCACCTAGCTGCTACTCTTTTTCTACTACTAAGTATTGACATCTCTTGCATCTCTCCCGCCCCTCCGTAGAGGCGGCTTATACCAGGCTTTCTTTTGGGGGCCATCAATCAACTCCCAAATCATGACAGGGAGACTTTTGTTGTTGTTTGTTTCGTTTTTTCTTTTTTCCTTTTATTTATTTATTTATTTATTTATTTATTTATTTATTTAATGTGCATTGGTGTCTTGCTTGCATATATGTCTGTGTGAGGGCATCAGATCTTGGAGTTACAGACAGTTGTAACTACCATGTGGGTGCTGGGAAGTGAACCCAGGTCCTCTGGAAGAACAGTCAGTGCTCTTAATCGCTGAGCCATCTTTCTAGCCCCTTGTTTTGTTTTTTCGAGATAGGGTTTCTCTGTAGCTTTGGGCCTTTCCTGGAACTTTCCAAGCTGGCCTCGAACTCACAGAGATCTGCCTGCCTCTACCTCCTGAGTGCTGGGATTAAAGGCGTGTGCCACCACCGCCTGGCTGACTTACTAGTTTTGAATGCTCAGCCTAGCTTAGGCTTGTTTCTGGCTAGCTCTTTTAACTTAAACCAACCTGTGTCTCATTATCCACCTTTTGCCTCCAGGCTCACTACCTTTCTTCTGTATCTCTTACTTCCACTGCATCTCCATGTTTGGCTGGAGGCTGCCTGGCTTCTGGCCCCAGGTGCCTCCCTCCTTCTCTCCTTTCTTCTTCTTCTCTTGTTCTCTCTCTTCTCTCTCAAGCCTAGATTTCTCCTCCTGTTTATTCTCTCTGGCAGCCAGCCCTGCCTATCCTTTCTCTACCCAGCTATTGGCCATTCAGCTCTTTATTAGACCAATCAGGTGCTTTAGGCAGGCCAGGTGAAACAAATGCAACGCATCTTTACATAGTTAAACACGCAGTCTTACACTGTTAAACAAATGCAGCATAAACAAAAGTAGCACACCTTTACACAGTTAAAGTAATATTCCACAGCAGAAACAAATATAACATACCTTACACAGCTGAATTAATATTCTACAACAGTGGCCACTTAGACAGGCCCCTTCTTTGAGCAGTTGGTTCTTTGAAAAGAGATACAGGGATGTGTTCCATATCTCAATCAATACTGTTGGATCAGTAACTGCACCTGTGGGGTTGTGGGAGACTCTGTAAAGCAGCCAATTTATCTGGGAACCAGCAACTGCCACAAGAACCTAAGACCCTCCAGAGAATTCTTTAGAAAGAAAGAAAAAAAATCCAAGGGATTCCCCTGTGCTATCAGAGCCGTTCCTGCATAGCTGTCACCAGGAGTGGGCCCTCCAAAGCTCAGTTGCTCTAACCTAGCAGGTATGTTAACTGGAAGAGGTAGCCAGCTTCCTCCCAGTCCCGCAGAACACTGACTCATCGATAAAAGGGAGCCATGCTAGTCAAAACAGGATGAAGACATCAAAGGAATAATAAAACATCCTGCATGGAGTGCTCTTTGTCAGTGAGGCATCTGGTCCATGCAGGGTGATAGCTATAGTTCCTGCAACCAAAACCATTATTTTTTTGGGGGGGTGGGGGCAGATGGCAAGACAGGGTCTCATGGGAGGAGGGAACTTCAACAGAGAAAATGTGTCCATAAGACTGGGCTGTGGACAGACCTGCAGGGCAAGGGGTAGGGGCAAGCCAGTGAGTAGCACCTCTCCACGGCCTTTGCATCAGCTCCTGCCTCCAGGTTCCTGCCCTGACTTCCTTCAGTGATGGACTGTTACCTGGAAGTGTAAGCAGAATAAACCCTTTCCTCCCCAAATTGCTGTTGGTCATGGTGTTTCATCTCCGCAGTAGAACCCTAACTAAGAGAGCTTGCTCCTCTCCCTCTTAGAAAAGACTTTCCTCTGTTGGGTGTACTGATGTATACCTGTAATTCCATCACATGGGAAGCTGAGGCAGAATTGCCATGAATTCATGACAAGCCTGGGCAATACAGGAAGTGCTAAGCCAAGCAGGGCTACAGAGTGAGACCCTGCTTCAAGTTCTTTTTTTTTTGGGGGGGGGGTTTCTAGACAGGGTTTTTCTGTCTAGAAAAGAACTGCTGAGAACTGAACCTGGGTCCTTTGCAAGGGCAATCACTATCTTTTTTTTAATAATTTATTTATTTAAATTTATTTTATGTACATTGGTGTGAAGATGTCAGATCCCCGGCACTGGAGTTACAGACAGTTGTGAGCTGCCATGTGGGTGCTGCGAATTGAACCCAGGTCCTCTGGAAGAGCAGTCAGTGCTCTTAACTGCTGAGCCATCTCTCCAGTTACAGAATTTTTGTTTATTTGTGTTTGTTGTATGTGTGTAGGTGCAGAAGTGTCTGTGCCTGTGAGTGGAGGGCAGAGAACTTTTCATGTTCCTTCCTTCCTCAAGCACCATCCAGGTTTGGTTTCATTTGTTTTTCTTTTTTTGACAAGGTCTCTTACTGGTCTGGAGCTCACCAAGTAGGCTACACTGGCTGGCCAGAGAGTCCAGGGCATCTGCTTGCCTCGACCTCCCCACCACTGCCAGGATCATATGCACCTTAAAACAAAACAAAAACAAGAGTTTTAGGGGTTGAATTTGGGTCGCCATTGCTGGCATAGCAAGCACTTTACCAACTGAACTATCACCCCAGCCCAGGCTCTGATTCCTCAGCACCACTCACCAGCCGGTCCTGTGGTCATCCTCACATGCCGTCCTGTGATCGGCTCCAAGCTGTGAGCGTATTTGGGTTCTCTTGTCTGCTATCACCTCTCTCATTGACTGAATCCACTCTCTCTTTTGTTGTTGTTGTTGTTTATTTTGGAGACAGGCTCTCACTCTGTAGCCTATGCCAGCCTAGAACTCACTTTGTAGACTAAGCTGGCTTCAGATTCATGGCAATCCTCCTGCCTCAGCTTTCCAAATGCTAGAATTACAGGCGTGAGCCACCACATCTTGCTTCTAGTTCCTTGGTCTTAAGGTGATGAGCCCCACACTCACGAGTCTTGTGTTCTCTCCTAAAGCTCAGGTTTTCAGTTTGTCCACCTGGTCAGCTGACACCTCCACGCGCGTCTCCCCTAAGCAGCCCAAACCTTAGCGTGCAAGCCACGCTCAGAGCTTCTTCCCTAGGAGAGCTCCCTCCAGTCCCCTGCTTTGCACAAATGGCACTGGGAACACCCAGCCCTGAAGCTGAAACATGAAGTCTTGAGTTCCTTCCCTTCAGTCATTAAAAAAAAGTAACAACAAGATACAAAAATTCAGGTGTAGTGGTGTGTTTATAATCCCTGTACCGAGGAGGCAGAGACAGCTGGAGCCCCAGGACTCTGGGCCAACCAGTCAGTCTAGCCTGCTAGGTTGAGTTCCAGGGTGTTGAGAAACCTTGTCAAAAAAAAAAAAAAAAAAAAAAAAAAAACAGATGGCACCAGAGGAACAAATGACACCTGAGGTTGTCCTCTGGCCTCCACGTGCTCCACGTGCTCCACGTGCTCCACGTGCACACTCCCACCCACACACGCAGTGGCCCACGCCTGTAATCCCAGCATTCCCCAGGAAAAAATAGGAAGATCAGAAATTCAAGGGCAGCCTCAGCTGTCTAGGGAATTTGAGATCAGCCTGGGCTACATGAGACCCTGTCTCAAAACAAAAGCTGAACAATAAAAAGATGCTAGCAGGGATATAGTTATTTGAAAGCTTTTCCTGAAAATTAAAAAATAAAAAAGATTTATTTAATGTGTGTGAAGACCCGAAGTGGTCAGAAGGGGGCATCAGATCCCTTGGAACTAGAGTTCCAGGAAGTTGTGAGCCACCCAGGATGGGTGCTGGGAAGCGAACCTACATTTTCTATAAGAGCGGTAAGTACAAGCCACTGAGTCATCTCTGCAGCTCCTGTCTGAAAGCTTGTTGAAGCTTGAAAAGCCAGGTGCCCTGAAAATCGAATGCAGTTGGATGATGGGATGCCTCTGTTCCCCTTCTCATGGCCCCTCTAGACAGAGCTACTGGCTCCCTTGAGAACATCCTTCAAGGTATTGAAGAATCTATCCCAGGAAGTTACACTCATGTCATTGGACGCAGAACAATCCCTACAGAGTGCAAGAGAGGACCACTCAGGGAGTTGTGGGTACCCAGAGGCATTGTCATCTTGGAGGAGACTCTCACACACAGCCCGAGGCCCTGCTGTGTTTCCACACTTCCTGCTGCCCTCCCACGTGTTCCTCCTCGTGTTCCCACCCACGGGCTCATTTTCTTTTTTGCTAACATACCCGGAGGGTCCTGCTTCAGGAACCTTGCAGCAATTGTTCCTACAGCCATTGCTACCTTCCCCAGGAGTTTTCTACACCCAAGATGTCCCCTTCTCTGAGAGGACTCTCCCGACCTCTGACCTAACATACCCCCCTCTCCAGTCTCCTTAAAGCTAACCTTTTCTTTTCCCTTTCAGAGTACTGATCTCTGCTTGCCGTATGTTTTTGTGTATTCATGGGATGCCAGCCTCTGTCCACAGGATCTAAACTTTGTACGAGCAGGAAATTACCTGCATTTTAATGATTGCCATTTTCCAAGCGCTAGAATGGTACCTGGCACACAGTCATATAACTTTAGCAAACACATCACTGAAGGGCTTTCCAGGTTGAGTGAAAATGAAATCTACATGGTAGCTAACTCCTGTAATCCAAACACTTAGGAGACTAAGGCAGGATTACTACAAGTTCAAGAGCAGCCTGGATCACATCATAAGTTTCAGAACAGTGTGGGCTACAGAGTAAGACCCTGTCTCAAAAATAAACAATAAACAGGACGGGCAGTGGTGGTACACACCTTTAATCCCAGCACTCCCAGGAGGCGAGACAGATGGATCTCTGTGAGTTCGAGGCTAGCCTGATCTTCAGAGGGAGTTCCAGGACAGCCAGGCCTGTTACACAGAGAAACCCCATCTCAAAAACAAAAAAAAATAAAAATAAAAAATAAAAAAAAATAAAAAACTTTATTGAGATATTATTCACATGCCATAAAATTCACTTACTTGGCATAAAACATGGGTACAAGCCTATAATCTCAGCACCGGGGAGGCAGGGACAGGAAGGTTTTGAATTCTAGTCTAACCTGGGCTACATCGAAAACTGTGGTCAAAACAAAAAAGAGGAGGAATGTGGGTCCAGCCAGATGGCTCAGCTGCTAAAGGTGCCTCCTGCTAAAGCTGGTGACCTGAGTTCGATCCCCGAGACCCATATGGTAAAGGAAAGAACCAATGCCAACGAACGTCCTCTGACCTCCACATACATGTTGTCATAGCATGTGCCCTCTCCCCCGGCAAAAGGAATCTTTACTTATTTATTTTTATTTATTTATTTTTTTTTTGGTTTTTCGAGACAGGGTTTCTCTGCGTAGCTTTGCGCCTTTCCTGGCACTCACTTGGTACCCCAGACTGGCCTCAAACTCACAGAGATCCGCCTGGCTCTGCCTCCCGAGTGCTGGGATTAAAGGCGTGCGCTGCCGCCGCCGGTGCCGCCGCCGCCGCCACCACCACCACCACCCGGCCTAGCAGCCACCCTCTTGAGTTTAGGTGTCCCATCACAGCACTGATGTCTGAACCGCAGTCCACAGGTTCCAGGTATCTCAGTCTCGGCGGGGAAGCCACCTTCACCGGGGCGGACCTCTGAAAGAGGCGGCAGTGCACACGCGTCGCACACTTTCTCCCGTCACCTTGCTTCTGCCTCAGGACCAAAGAGCCTTTCCTATTATTTATTTATTAAGATTTTTTATTCTGCGGTAGGGTCTCATGTGCTCCAGGTTAGCTCCAAACTCACTATATAACTGAAGATGACCTTGAACTTCTCCTCAACCCTCCACCTCCCAAAAACTGGGATTACAGATCTATACCAGGATACCTGACTTGGAGCTTTTGCATGGTGTGCAGAAGGTCTTAGATTTGATTCTCAGTAAAGAAGAGGAGGAGGAGAGGAGAGGGAGGAGGGGGAAGAGGAGGAAACGACTACCCAGTTAAAGTACATCATTCAGTAGATTTCAATATATTCGAGGTTATGTAACCCTCAATACAACCAAGTTTTTTTTTTTCACCCTAAAGAGCAACCGGATAGCCTTTAACATTCATTTCCACTGCCCCGCCTCCCAGCCCTAGGCAACCACTGATCTACTTTATGTGTTTGTGGATTAGCTACTCTGGATGTTTCATGTAAATGGGATCATTCATCCTGTGACCTTTACTGGCTGGTTTCCCTCACTACCGGTGATACTTTTCAAGGTTCATCCATACTGGACCATCTACCGCCACTCCACTTTTTTTTCTCAATGATATTTTTTGAAGGTTTTCCATTTTTATATTCTTCATGTACAAAGACTAGCATGATCGTGTCTCTGGGTAGACAAGTCTTGAATAATCCACTCAGGGTCGCCTAGTCCAACTTAATGAAGCCTGTGTTCTTCGAGTACTGACGGAAACACTAACAGCTCATGCTCAGTATTTCCGGCTCAGATCAGACCGGGACAGTTAAGGCAGACACAGCAAGAACAAGAACTCTGGCCTAACTGGGTGACTCCAGTAGAACTTGCTTCTAGATGGCCAATGAGGAAAAAAGTGTTCTGAATGATAGTCTATTGCATGAATGTATCACAAGGATTCTGCCTGGCGATACATGGATGAGCGTTTGAATTGTTGCTACTTTTTGACTGTTTTGTCTCAGGCTGCTGTAAGCTTTCATGTGTGAGTGTTTGTAGGCAGGTATGTTTGCTTCTCTTGGGCAAATACCTGGGAGTGGACTGTCAGGACATGTGGATGCAAAGCCCAGGTTCACGATTGTTTTGTTCTACTGCCTACTGGAATGGATAAATCCATCACCAGTTTAGCTGGCATAGTCTAGAGGCTATTTTTTTTTTTTAAAGATTTATTTATTTATTATGTATACAGTGTTCTGTCTGCATATACACCTGCAGGCCAGAAGAGGGCACCAGATCTCATTACGGATGGTTGTGAGCCACCATGTGGTTGCTGGGAATTGAACTCAGGACCTCTGGAAGAACAGCCATTGCTCTTAACCACTGAGCCATCTCTCCAGCCCTAGAGGCTATTTTTTTAAATCAATTTTTATTTTATTGGTGTTTTGCCTGTATGTATGTCTGTGTGAGGGTGTTGGATCTTGGAGTTACAGACAGTTGTGAGCTGCTATGTGGATGCTGGGAATTGAACCTGGGTCCTCTGGAAGAGGAGTCAGTGCTCTTAACTGCTGAGTATTTTTTTAAGATGTATTTTATTTTTTTTTGTTTGTCTGTTTTTTTGGTTTTTCGAGATAGGGTTTCTCTGTGTAGCTTTGCGCCTTTCCTGGAACTCACTTGGTAGTCCAGGCTGGCCTCGAACTCACAGAGATCCGCCTGGCTCTGCCTCCCGAGTGCTGGGATTAAAGGCGTGCGCCACCACCACCCGGCAAGATGTATTTTATTTATGAGTGTTTTGGCTGCATGTATGTGTGTGCACTGAGCGTGTGCAAGCCCCACAGAGGCCAGAGATTTGTGGAATGGAGAGATAGTGAAGAGATTAAAAGCACTGACTTTAGTAGGGCAGTAGTGGCGCACGCCTTTAAGCCTAGCACTCAGGAGGCAGAAGCAGGCGGATCTCTGTGAGTTCAAGGCCAGCCTGGTCTACAAAGTGAATTCCAGGACAGCCAGGGCTGTTGTACAGAAAAAAATCCTGTCTTGAAAAACCAAAAAAAAAAAAAAAAAAATCACTGACAGCTCTTATAGAGAACTCACATGGTGGCTTACAACCATCTGTAACTTCAGTTCCCAAGGATCTGACACCTTCTTCTGGCCTCCATTGGCACCAGGCACACATGTGGTGCACAAACACATGCAGGCAAAACACCATACATGTAAAACTGGAGAGAGAGAGAGAGAGAAAGAGAGAGAGAGGGGGGGGTGTCAATGGAGACCAGAAGGCTGTTGGATTCCCACGACCTGGAGATACAGGCAGTTGTGAATGGCCTAATGTGGGATCTGGGAACTGAATTCTGGTCCTCTGCTGGCACAGCACACGCTCTTAACTGCAGAGCCATCTCTCCAGCCCTGTCTTGAGAGTCTTGGGTAGCACAGTCAGCACCTACTCGATCCAGGAGCCTGGTCAACTTTGAGTGCACCAAGTAGTGACCAGTGGCCTCTGAGACTTGATGGGTGACACTCCCAGAGGAGAAACTGTTGCCAATGGCAGACTCCTTACTGAAAACCACTCCCACGTAGTTACCCTTTCCTGAGAGAGCCAAGTGGAACAGCAGCTCTCCTGTACCTCTTTTGCCCTGCACCCTTTTTAATCAAGGCAGGAATTTTCAAGGTGACAGGCTGGTGGCTAGAGGTGTTGTCAATACCTAGGATTTTAGGAGTCAAGTAAACTGAGGACTAATTAATCCCTTTCCTGATTCTTCAGTTCAGGATTATTATGCTTCACCTCACTTTAGGATTGAGTCTTCGTCCCCTCATAGGGATGGGTTTCTCCTCCCAGAGACCCTGCTGCATCTTCCAGATATAGGGCATAGAGATTAGAAGTTGGCAATGGATCTGCAAGGCCAGTGTGTCTCAGAGCAGGGGCAGGAAGGTGAGAGAGGAGCCTGCTTTGGGGACAGGTTCAAGGACCGTACCTGAGACCTCTCCTTTAGGTAGCTCTGCTTAGATTTTGAAAATCCCTTGCCAGGCTGATGGTATCAGATGTCCAAACTGTCACTGTTTCCTTCAGCTTTACTACTTTCTCCAGCAAAACGGCTGGAGACTTGGCAAACATCAATTTGAGTAATAAACACAGGAGCATCCCTGGGAAATCAGTGCGCATACAACAGGCAGGCAGTTTTCTCAGGTGAAAAGGCCAACAAACATGGGCTGTTGCCTTGGTTTTGTTTTGATTTTATCATGGGGTGGGGCTAGCACAGGTTCAGAAAGAACCACAGGAACTTTACAACTCCTGAAAGTTTTTATTGGGCTGAAGTTCAAGTCTGTTTATAATTCTTGTAATAAATCCTTGAGTTTACACACATTTCACGTCCTCCAAGGCTTTTTCCCAAAGGCTGCTCCTCCTCTCTTTCGATATTCCAGTGAGGTGAGCTACAGATTAGTGACACTATCTGTGTTCTAGAAGGCAGGAATGTGGAGCAAATAGGCTAAGAGCTTTACTCAGGTTCTCAGAGTAAATGGGCTATGGACAGAAAATAAACTCTAAGCCCAGCATTCACCACCCCCTTCACAGTGGGCGAGATCAGGAGTTGATTTCTTTTGTGTCTGGGTTTGCAAGGGAAGGGAAATGCTATTTAGGGAACAGGTGCCTACCACCCCCACCCCCAGTAATCCCAGCTGATTCAAATGTGCCATTCCAGCTCGAAGGCTACAAAGGAAAAGCCAGGCTTGTCTTGAAGGTACATGACACCACCTTGCTTTCTTTATCCTTGATAAACAGCTGGGCCAGTCCAGGGATGCAGAAGAGCCTCTTCAGCAAAGATGTCTGCGGGTGCCAAAGTGTTTGAGATTTGGTTGAAGGTGTCCACCCCAGAACCCACCAGGGTGGGGTAGGCACCCTGGAGAGACTGAAACGGCAGCGGTTGTTGCATAACTTCAGGACTAACTAGGAATGACTAAAGTTCTTGTGGAATGTTCTAAGAACATAATGGCAGGAGAAGAGAAAACCTGTGTGGTGACTTGGGGACTCTGATATGTCACATTGCTATCAACTGGTGGTCATGAATTCATTGTAAAAAGGGACCATGACTTAACACCAGAATGAGACCTGTGAGGTCAAATTTGAAGATTCATTTATTTTTTTATTTTATGTGTGTAGGCTTTTGCCTGCATGTGTGTATATGTACCATGTGAATGCCTGGTGCCCAGGGAGGCCAGAAGAGGGCACTAGAGTCCCTGAACTGGAGTTACAAATAGTTGTGAGCTGCCATGTGGCTGCTGGGATCCAAACTCAGGTCCTCTACAATGGTACTGACTGCTAGCCCAGCACACACCTTTGATCCCAGCATTCTGGGAGGCAGAAGCAGGTGGATCTTTGAGTTTGAGGCCAGCCTAGTCTACAGAGAGAGTTCTAGGACAGCCAGAACTACATAGAAAAACCCTGTCTCAAAACAAAACAACACAAACAAACAAAAAGATTACAGAGTGCTTTTAAGCACCTTGCCATCTTTCTAGCCCCAGTGAAGTTAGTTTTAGACAGATCCCTTTATGTGTACTATCAAAAGTAGACATGAGCAAAGTGTGGTGGCACACACCTTAGTCCCAGCAGCACAGTGGCAAAGGGATGTGAATCTCTGTGAGTTCGAGGCCATCCAGGGCTACAGAGTGAGACCCTGACTCAGAGCAACAAAATTAAACAAAGGAAAGACCAAAATTACTTAATTAGAATAAGGAAAAAGTCAGTTAATAAAACATTCATAACCAACTGAGTTGTTTTGTTTTGTTTCTATTCAGCATTGCAACCTTAGTTGCTGGGTACATACACCCCATAATTTTTGAATTAAGAATGATGCATGTATGGGGGCTACTGATGTGGCTCAGTTGGTAGAATGCTAACATACACAAAGCCCTCAATCTGAGCCTCAGCACTGCATAAACCAAGCTTGGAGATGCATGCCTGTAATCCCTGCACTCAGGGAAATAGAGGCAGAGAAACCCAATGTTCAAGGTCATCCCTTAGCTACATAGAGAGTTCCAGGCTAGCCTGGGCTACATAAGACCTTGTCAAGAAAGAAAGCAAAAGCAACACACACACAGAGAGAGAAAGAGAGAGAGAGAGAGGGAGAGAGAGAGAGAGAGAGAGAGAGAGAGAGAGAGAGATGAAAAGTTGGGAGAATAGTTCAGGAATAGAGTTCTTGCATGCTTACAAAGGAAGAGGAGGAGGAAATGGCCATCTGTCTGTCTGTCTGTACTAGCTGATGATACAAGCTAGAGTCATCGGAGTGGAGAGATCCTCAATTGAGAGAATACCTCCATAAAGATCAGGTTGTAGGCAGGCCTGTGGGGCACTTTCTTAATTAACGATTGGTGGGAGAGGGTCCAGCCCATTATGGGTGGTGCCATCTCTGGGTCTTGGGTTTGCCAAGAAAGCAGGCTGAGCAAGCCATGGGGAGCAAGCCAGTAAGCAGCACCTCTCCATGGCCTCTGCATCAGCTCCTGCCTCCAGGTTCCTGCCCTGTTTGAGTTCCTGTCCTGACTTCCTCCAGTGATGAACAGTGATGTGGAAGTGTGAGCCAAATAAACCCTTTCCTCCCCAAGTTGCCTTGGTCCTGGTGTTTCAACACAGCAACAGAAACCCTAAGACACCATCTGAGATGACAAAGTAAATCCCTAAAAGACAGACGTTTGAACTTCCTCCAACATACACATTTTTGATGAGAGAAATACTGGCCCTTAAAAAGAGAAAAAAACCATGAAGATGAAAATACCTTAGAAAGTACAATAGCTTGTGGTCCTTCAAAGCTCACTTACCCAATAGTTTTGTTTCTACTATTTAATTTTCTCATTAAGGAATGTTGAATATTGCATGCTTTTTCTCTCCTTGGGGCGATTTCTTTTTAAGTGTAAAATGTTAAAGAAAAAATGATGTATGGGATAATTTTGATTTGTCAAAGGAAGTCTCTATCAGCCATGATGCACCCTTAGCTCAAATTTCGGAAAATCTTTGTCTGTGGGCCACTGAGACGGTACAGCAAGTAAAGGTACTTTCTGTCAAGCCTGACATCATGAGTTGAATCCCTGGAACCTACATGGTGGAAGGAGAGAACTGACTCTCCAAAGTTGTCCTCTGACCTCCGCACGTGCACCATGGTGTCGTTATCGTCTGCCCATTCCCCTCCCCGGTCTCCCCCGCCCCACATCTGCCCACCCCCTCACACACACACAGAGTTAACCTGTGGCTTGAAAGTCAGATGTCCGGGGTCATGGGAATGACAGGGGTCCTACATAGTCTGGAGGCTGAGATTTACTGTGTGGAGACAGGTGGGCACTAGCAGAGAACACAGTCCCCTCCTGTCCCCATCCCGTGCACATCTCACCCACTTAGCTCATTCCAATGGCTGTTTGTGCTAGCACGTGGTGAGTGTGTGTGTGTGTGTATGTGTGTGTGGTAGTGTGTGAAAGAGAGAGCACACGCACATATTTTTAATGTACATATATTCAGAGGCCAGAGGAGCACATCACATGTCTTCCTCTATAGCTCTCCTTCTTGGTTTTTTGTTTGTTTTTTAATAGAATCTCTTCCTGAACCCAAGCTACCCAGTTCAGCTAGGCTAGCTGGCCTATGGGGGCTGGGGCTGCAGGAATGTTGTTGCACACCCAACTTTTACATGGGTGTGGATTTGAACTTAGATCCTATTGCTTTGGTTTTTCAAGACAGGGCTTCTCTGTGTAGCCCTGGCTGTCCTGGAACTCACTCTGTAGCCCAGGCTGGCCTCGAACTCAGAGATCTGCTGCCTCTGCCTCCCGAGTGCTGGGATTAAAAGTGTGTGCCACCACCGCCCAGCGATGCTATGGTTTTTAACAGCAAGTGCTTTCACTAGCCATCTTGCTAGCCTATATGTGGTTAATTCCCCCCGCCCCTTGCCTGTCCACGCTGTGCATGTGTGTAAGCATATTTTGTATATTGTGGATGTGGTGCACGTGGAGGCCAAAGGTTGATGTCAGGAATCATCCTCGTTGATTGCTTTTCTACCTTATTCACTAAGGCAAGGTCTTTCAGTCAACTAGGAGCCCACTGATGTGGTACTGTAGCTAGCCAGCCTGCTCTGGGGATTCCCTGTCTCCACCTCCTTGAGGCTGGATTATAGGCAGGCCCACCTGGCATTACGTGGGTTCGAGGGATCTGAACTCTGGTCCTCATTCTTCTGGAGCAAGCAGCTAACTGCTGAGCCAGTTGCCCAGCCCCAAACTTTTGTGGTTAATTTTAGAACATTACGCAGGACTGGAGAGACGGCTCAGTAGTTAAGGGCACTGGCTGCTCTTCCAGAGGGCCTGGGTTTGATAACTAGCACCCACATGGTGCGTCAAAAATGTCTAACTTAAGTCCCAGGGAATTGGATGGCTCCTGTGGGCACTGCACACCCATGGTGCACAAACCTGCATGCGGGTAAAGCACCCATGCACCTCAAGTTTAAAATATTAATCATTAAAAAAAAAAAATTTAAGAACACCGTGAATGCAAACTTGGGAAAGGAAGACAGAAGAAATCTCTCCGGTATTTTATTCTAGTGCCAACTGGATTACCATGATTGTTTTTTGTTTTGTTTTGTTGAGTAAGCTATGTAGCCCAGGCCTGCCTAAAATTCACGGTGTAGACCAAGCTGGCTTTTGGAACTCACAGAGGTCTGCCTGCCTCTGTCTCCCTAGTGCTGGGATTTAAGGCCTGGCCACTACACCTGCTCTGTTTAAACTCAAGTGTGTGTTCCCTAATACTCAACCCTGGACAGAGCCTGTGGACCTGGGACCCTGCTCACTGCTGCATCCGGGGTCTGCTCATCAAAGGCAGCTTCTCTCCCCAGGTTGCTGGGTGAGGATGTGTACAGAGAGGTTTCTGCCAGCCAGACCAGGGGTGGCTCGGCCCTTGCCTGCTCTGTGCCTATGACAATGCTTTAGAATAGCAAAGTTTATCAAGGATAGTCTTATAAAGCATCCTCCCCCCCCCCCCCCCCGACAGTGTGAATAAGCTACATGAAGGAAGACAGGTTTATTTAAAGATGATTTCTAAATTCCTGCCTGGGTTGTCACTACAAAAAAGTTGGCATAATTGATGACTGTTGGTAAAATGCCTTTTCTATCTTGGGGTAGCAGGGGCTTTGTGAGAGTGTATGACGGACTATCAGCTGTTACTCCACCTGGCTGTCCCCAGCCTCCTCTCGAATTGCAGGCTGCCCGGTTGTTTTCTACTGTAGTCCTGTCCTTTCTTCTTGTGTCCATAGAAACAACTAGTAATGTAGGGGGCTTGTCCTGTGGGGTTCCTGTGATTCCCACAGCTTTGCTTGGAGCCCAAGAGCTTTGCCCTTAAACCAGACACAGGGCTTTTGGGTCTCTTGGTGATGTCTTCTAGCTAAATCCAAATGGTCCCATTGAAGCCATAACTGGCATATATATGGTGTTTCAAGACAGAGTTTCTCTGTGTAATAGTCCTGGCTGTCTGGAACGCGCTTTGTAGACCAGGCTACCTCAAATCCTTGCCTCTGCCTCCTAAGAGCTGCGATTAATGGTGTGTGCCACTGTCACCCAGCTAAAGATTTTATTTTAATTTTATGTTTACGAGTGTTCTGCCTGCATGTATGTAAGTATACCACATGTGTACCTGGTACCAAGGAAGCCAGAAGAGGGCATCAGAGCCCCGAGAACTGGAGTTGCACATAGTTGTTAGCGCCATGTTGGGTGGGAATCAAATCCAGGTCCTCTGTAAAAGCAGCCAGTGCTCCTGACAGCCAGACAGTCTCTCCAGTGCTCCTGACCGCCAGACAGTCTCTCCAGTGCTCCTGACAGCCAGACAGTCTCTCCAGTGCTCCTGACCACCAGACAGTCTCTCCAGTGCTCCTGACCACCAGACAGTCTCTCCAGTCTCCAGTGCTCCTAACTGGACAGTCTCTCCAGTGCTCCTGACCACTGGACAGCTTCTCCAAGGCTCCCCCTCCCCATTTTCTTCCTTTCTTTTTTTTTTTAAACAGGGTTTCACTATGTAGCCCTGGTTAGACTGGAACTCCCTGTTTATACCAGAATGGTCTTGCACTCACAGAGACTTGCCTGCCTCTGCCTCCCTAGTGATGGGATTAAAGGTATGCACCACTATGGAAGGGTATTTTAATGCCTTTTAGAATTTGGTTGATAAATAATACATGCACCTAAATGCTGTGGATATCACTCTGTATCAATAAAGCACTGATTGGCCGGTAGCCAGACAGGAAGTATAGGCGGGACTAACAGAGAAGAGAGGGAATAGGAAGGTAAAAGGGGAGACTGGCTGGAGCCACGGTGAGGAGAAGGAAGATGTAAAGTACCGGTAAGCCACAAGCCACGTGGCAAAGTAGAGATTAATAGAAATGGGCTAAATATAAGAGTAAGAGCTAGACAATGATAGGCCTGAGCTAATGGCCAAGCAGTTTAAATAATGTAAGCGTCTGTGTGTTTATTTTATGAATGGGTTCGGTCAGGGAACCAGGGACTGGCGGGACTTGGGAGCTGGAGACTGGCGGGACTTGGGAGCTGGAGAGAAGCTCTCCAGCAACACCTAAATTTGTGAAATTGTCCAGTATAGTTAATACTTATGTGTTCTTATAGCCATCAAGGTAATAGATTGTGGGAAGTATGAGCTGTGGCTGGTCAGACAGATCTGAGTCTGAATTTTAGATGTGGCATGTCCTGTGAGGCATCTTGCAAAGCCTCGGGTTCCTTAGAGGTAGGACTTTGGGTGATGATGGGACCTTCTTTTTTTTTTTATTTAATTTTATTTTATGTGCATTGGTGTGAGGTTGTCAGATCCCCTGAACTGGAGTGACAGACAGTTGTGAACTACCATGTGGATGCTGGGAATTGAACCTGGGTCCTCTGGAAGAGCAGCCAGTGCTCTTAACTGATAAGCCATCTCTCCAGCCCCCATGATGGGGCCTTCTTATAGGATTATCAGATGAGATCGTGATCACATAGTCAGTGGTCAGCAAAGGACAGATGTGGCTGTGGTGGCTAGTGAAGGAAGGAGGAGGGAAAAGGAAGGAAGGAGGGAAGGAAGAAAGAGGAGTCTGACCTGATGGAAAACGAGCTAAATCAAACTTCACACAGAATTTTACAAAGATGTATTAAAAAAGTTTTGTTTTTTTTTCAGAGCTGAGGACTGAACCCAGGGCCTTGCACTTGCTAGGCAAGCGCTCTACCACTGAGCTAAATCCCCAACCCCTAGACATTTTTTAAATGGCTGCTGAGGTGGCTCAGTGAGGAAAGGCATGACCGTCAGGCCTGATGACCTGAGTCCAAGTCCCAGGATCCACAGGGTAGAAAGAGAGGAGAGGACAGAACCCTACGAGTTATAGTTATAGAACTATATATAACTAACTGTCACAACCATGCTGTGGTACCTGCACACTCCACTCACATGCAGAAACACACACACACACACACACTGATGAATAAATACAATTTTTAATGTATCATTTATTTTGGAATAAATAATGCATGCAACTAAATATTTAAAAATATAAAGAGGTAAAGAGTAGTAGATTGGCCAGGCAGTGGTGACATACACCTTTGATCTCAGCACTCAGGAGGCAGAGGCAGGGGGATCTCTGTGAGTTAGAGGTCAACCCGGACTACAAATCAAGTTCCAGGACAGCCAGAGCTGTTACACAGAGAAACTCTGTCTCAAAACAAACAAACAAAAAAAGTGGAAGATTGGTCCCTTATCATCCCTCTCTCCTAGGGCTACTAATATAAATTTCCTGCATATTCTTCCAGAAATTCTTATTAACATTTTTTTAAAAAAGCATACTATGTTAAAAGTTGGAAACTTGATGGGCAGTGGTGGCGCATGCCTTTAATCCCAGCACTCGGGAGGAGCCAGGCAGGTCTCTGTGAGTTCAAGGCCAGCCTGGTCTACAGAGTGAGATCCAGGACAGGCACCAAAACTACACAGAGAAACCCTGTCTCGAAAACAAAACAAAACAAAACAAAACAAAAACTTGGAAACTCTCAAAATGTCCATTAACAGAGAGTTAGTCAAATGAACCCCAGGAATCTGACAATCTATTTCATGAAATCTCTGTGATTATTAAAAAGAAGACTTCCACTTGAGAAAAGGTTCACAATATACCACATTAAATCTGGGCCAGCCTGGACAACTTAAAGTGATATTGCCTCAAAAAGTACGAAGTAAAGGAGATACAGGGTTATAATTCTGTGGGAGAATACTTGTCCACCATACCCAAGGCCATGGGTTCTACCCACCCCCTGTACCAGAAAAACAAAGATACAAACAAAATGCCTTGCTAAGCATGTGCCAGAGTGGTCTGATAATCAAAACAGCTGTCTGTGCACTCCTATTGGACCCTAAGTCTAGGGAGTATTTTGACAGTATATATTTACTTCTCTGTGACCTGTGCCAGACAGGATGAAATCTTTCTAGCTATAATAAGACACGTGGGCTCAGAAAAGCAATATGATTCAGAAGCAGGAATCACAACTCCCAGAGCAAAGAGCCCCTCTCAGGGAGTCTCCTGGCTTCATCTTTCATGACGGGTGGCAGGGAGGGGCCAAGCCAAGCTTGGAGATCTGAACTCTGGACTGTGGCTCATTCCCAACATTCTCCACTCGCCAAGCCCACATTGTCTACATTCCCCTTGGTTTAGCTCTCTTCTTGCCTCCTGGATACTTGAGGTCACATAGCTTCTCCTTCAGCTGCTGGAGGGTCCCAAGGAGAGGGTAGAGGGGACGATAATTAACGACCTTATAAAAAACCCAAGCATCCCTTCCTATATTCTCCCTTGGCTGTTGGGGTCCATTTCTGAGGGCAGAATGCAGTTCTTTGAGGGTTTTGTTTTGTGTGCGTGTGCGTGTGCGTGTGTGTGTGTGTACAAGCCCCCACAGCATGTGTGAGAAGGTCAAAAGACAGCGTGGGTGAGTCGGTGTTCTCTTTCTACTGTGGTAGGGATTGAACTCAGGCTGCTCGTCAGTCAGGTTTGGTGGAAAGCACCATTACTCAATGAGCCAGCTTGCCTTCAAAATTCAATCTTATTTTAGATGGGCTTGGTGAACTTAAGCGTTTCAGTCCTAAGGGCACCTGTTTATGGGATGAACCAGGCTATTTGCTGTCATGCTATTAACAAGTCAACTGCTTGTGTGTATATATAGGGAGCTAAGAGAGGTGGCATGTCTCCAGTGTTCTGCCAAACATATCTAATCACCCCAACTGAAAGAGAGTCTGCAACCTCAGAAACATATTCCAGTATGTAACATTCATATTTTTAAAGAAGGGAAGAGGTAGGTAGTGTACACATAAGCATTGTGTACACTATGCACAGACTAATAATACATGAGAAAAATTCCAACAAAACAGAATCCTACTCAGAGCTGTCCTGAACCCACTAAGCTAGAATATGTCTGGTTCCCAATAAGGAACACAATGGTGACACTCTTTGTCAACTACTTATACATGGACAAGCTCGGTAAAACTTTATCCATTTGTTTATTCATTCGTGTGTGTGTGTGTGTGTGTGTGTGTGTGTGTGTGTGTGTAGGCCAGAAGTTAATGTTAAATGCCCTTTTTCAATTGCTCTCCACCTTCTTTTTTGAGACAGGGTCTTTCCCTGAACCTGAAGTCAACAGTTTGACTAGACTGGTCAACCAGCCAGCCTCAAGCTCTTCCTGTTTCTGCCTCTCCAGATATGAGATGATAGGTGTGCAGTTCTGTGCCTGGATCTTTATATGCGATCTGAACTTAGGTCCTCTTGTGTGTGGCAAGCTCTTTGGATTGGCTAAGCTATTTCCCCAAACCCACTTTTTCTGTTTACTACCAAAGGAAATCCCATCCCAGCCCTTTCTTCTCTCACTGATGGTGTCTAAGTACTAACTCTGATTCTTGTGGCTCAGGCCTCTCCTCCTGTGGCCTTGAGACCAAGCCAGACCTTTTATGTTTACAATATCAGGAATGACCCCCACATAGCCCACTCCTTCCTTTATTCCTTCATTCCTTCTCTCTTCAGAATCTCATGCATTCCAGACAAGTGCTCTACCACGGAGAGTTACACCTTATAGCATATATATTACACACACACACACACACACACACACACACACACACCCCTCTCATTGGGGCTGGAGAGCTGGCTCAGTGGTTAAGAGCACTTATTGCCCTTGTAGGGGACCTGGGTTCGATTTCTAGCACCCACATAATAGTTCACAACCATCTGTAATTTCAGTTCCAGGGGATCCAATGCCCTCTTCTGACCTCTGCTGACACTAAGCAAGCATGTGGCACACAGACATACATGCAGGCAACATACTCACACATTAAGTAAAATTAATAAATCTAATAAATCTCATTATATGTCTCAGGCAACCTCAAACTTACAGCAATCCTCCTGCTGCAGCACTCTGAGTGATGGGATTTCAGGCCATGTATGGTGCCATGCCTGCCTCCTTATAGAATCATGTACTATTTTTTGTTTTGTTTTGTTTCTTTAGGCAGACTAGATGTGAAATTTATTGGTGGCATGTAGGATGAAACACAGTGGAAGCCCTCTGAAGAGCAGGGCTCACCACTTGTCCAGGGGATCATGACTGGGGATATATTTCACCCCAGTTTTTAGGGATGAATTGCATCTCAGCTCCCAAGTCCTCATTTCATCTACATCAAACTTGGTGAAGCCCCACTTCTTGGAGAGACGGATCTTCTAACGGCCAGGGAACTTGAACTTGGCTCTACAAAAGGTCTCAGACATGTGTTCCTTATTCCACGGGTTGGTAGAGATGGACATGATGACCTGGACCAGTAACTGTGCCCTGGAGCTTCCCAAAGACACACTGAACACCTGTCTAGAATTTAAATTAGGGATGGCATTGTGATCAGAGATATGAATATCTACCAGAAAACTGTCTCCAAAGTCCCCTAGGGCAACTCAGGTAGCCAACAGACTGCCCACACTACCATGGCTGCTGTTTGCAGCCATTGCATACCAGGCCCCCATGAGGAAAGGAACCTGGTTGCCTAGTTGGCTGCAGACATGGACTGTATCTTTCACATCCCTTTCATCTTCCATGTATGGAAGCTGCTTGCCCCGTGCATCTTTGCCTGTGTGTACATAAGCACAGCTATATAAAGTGAAAGATTTTCCCCATCTGACATACATAAATATAAGGGTGAGTAATACTGTCCCTTCTGGTTGCCAGGCAGTTCTGGTATTTATATTGATTTTAGCTCATGATGCTTACAGAGATTTAATTATCCTAAGAATCTAATGTTCATGTTAATTTGGGAGAGGATGGAGATTTGGTTTCTTAGGCAGAGCCAAACATTTGAGAGCTGGTTGATTCGTAGCTCCAGAAAAGCTGCCAGCAAGACTTTGGAGCAAATTGTTTCACCCTTGCAACTCGAGGCAGAACAGAGAAGGCATTCCTGATTTCCAAAGGCTTTGCACACATACCTGATATATTCAGCTAGACAAAAACGGAAGGACTAGAAAAGCATAAAGCCTTGGAACTGATGGGGAAGCAAGCCTACTTTTGTTTGTCCTTTTGAAACAGGGTCTCATGTAGCCCAGCCAGGCCTTCAATTTAGCATATTGTTGAGAGCGACCTTGAACTTCTAATCACCCTGCCTCTGTTGCTCAGGCACTGTACCAATACCTGGCTCTATTCTATTTTCAGATGAAACGGACTTACAAAAAAACAGGCTGGACATGGTGTGATGATACATGCCTTTAATCCCAGCATGCTTAGAGTCAGATGCAGCAGATCTCTGTGAGTTCAGGGCCAGCCCAATCTATATAACAACTTCCAGGCCAGTCAGGGCTACACTGTGAGACTTTTCAAGAAAAAAAAGAACAAAAACACAGAGCTGGTGAACTGGCTCATCAGTTAAACAGTTAAAAACACTTGTGACTCTTGCAGAGGACCTGGGTTTGGGTCCCAGAACTCACATGGCAGCTCACAACTGTCTGTAACTATAGTTCCAGGGGATCTAATGTCTTCTACACTCTGAAGACCTCAGGAAAACATGTGTGGGCAAAACATTCATACACATAAAATAATAATAAATGTAAAATATCTTCAAAACCAACACCTAGTCCACACAGAATCTGCTACTAGTTCGTTCTCTCCTTACTGGTAGCCATCAAAAGGGTTACAGGCAAACATAATGGTCTTGACATTCTAGTGGTCAGTTCAAGCCTTTTGCTCTATTTTATATGAAACACAGCCAATAAACCATGTCTGTTACCACCAAAGTTATTGGTTTTCCTTCTTCACGTCACCTTCCCCCTCTGTGGTCAAGCTACTTAGGCAGACATTGGTCCCAAGGCAAGCCTGGTTCAGGTTGCTTATTTACCTCTGGATCCTGACTGATAATTTTCTCCATGTCATGACCTAGTTGTAATAATAATGATGCTATTTTTTTTAATTGAGGCCCCTCCCTTTTTGGAGACAAGAGTCTGTTTATTCCAGGCTGACCTTGCACTGGTTATATAGCCAAGGATGGCCTTGAACTTCTGATCCTCTTGCCTCAACCTCTTGAGTGCTGGGATTACAGGCATGTGCCACCATGGCTAGTTTTATGTGGTGCTGGGGATCTAAATCAGGATTTCATTCTTGCAAGACAACTACTCTACCAACTGAGCTACAGTAAGTGGACGCTAACTTTTTTTTTTTTTCCGAGACAGGGTTTCTCTGTGTCACAGCCCTAGCTGTCCTGGAACTAGCTCTGTAGACCAGGCTGGTTTCGAACTCACAGAAATCCGCTTGCCTTGGCCCCCTGAGTACTTGCGTTAAAGGCATGTGCTACTACTGCCCGACTTCGCTAACTTTTTTTTTTTTTTAAAGAACTTATATTGGGCCAAGGTCAAACTGTAAATGAAATACACAATATGCATTATTTCGTCTTGGCATAAAACCTTTAGACATTGAAGATCCTTGCCAGATAAGAGAGCACTAGCCAGTCGGGGTGGTACAGGCCTGTGATCCCAAAGCTTGGAAGGTAGAAGGAGAAGGATGAGGAATTCAGAGTCAACTTGGACCACATAATGAGTTCTAGGTCATGCTGGACTACATGAGACCCTGCCAAACAGCAACACCTTCACCCAGGGGAACTACAGATCTGAGGCCAGTTTGTAGATGTATATATAGAGAGACTTTTCTCAAAAGAAGAAGAGGAGAAGGAAGAAGAGGAGGAGAAAGAAAGAACATTAGATCTAGGTATCGCCACTGTGTCTTCTAGAACCTGTGACATCTGAGAAGTAAAGAGACCCTAGGTCCTGCTCTGGGACCTAAAGCCAGAGGGACCAAAACTGTGCTTCATTCACTCAAGAAGGCAGGGGGAAAATGCAGCCGTGGAGCTTATTAAATAAGTGGGAAAATATTAGTTCTGTTCTTCTGGAACCACAAAGTATTGAAACTTGAGGTGAACAAAGATTCCGAGGTGAGGAGAGTGTGAGGGGCGGGCTGTTCCTGCCTGTTTCTGTTTTGGTTCCAGGGAAGCAGGGTTTCCATTGCATGGGATGCAACTGGATATTTCCTCCGTCCTCCGTGGCTGGGCCTTGGCAAACACTGTTTCCTGGCACTTGAAGAGCGGCGAGTCCCAGCAGCGAGGTCAAATCCATTTTTGGAGCCAAACAGCAGCATTCCTTTACAGTTAGCCTTACAACCGCCAAGACCACTGCTGCCCGTCTAGTCTAGGGTGACATCTAATGGCAACAAAGGGAACAGTTCCAATTTCCCAGTCCTGTTAGGAGCCACCCTAGAATGCTGGATTCCGTGTTCCCACAGAAGTGTCTTGATTGTATCCCTCACTAATTACTCTCTAATTAATGATGACATGTATGTTAGACAACGTGAGTGTCTTAGTATTACCATTGCTGTGATGAAACACCGTGACCAAAAAGCAACTTGGAGAAGAAAAGGGTTTATTGGGCTTACACTTCCACATCACAGTTCATCATTGAAGGAAGTCAGGACAGGAACTCAAACAGGGCAGGAACCTGGAGGCAGGAGCTGATGCAGAGGCCATGGAAGATTGTTGCTTACTGGCTTACTCCCCATGGCTTTCTCAGCCTGCTTTCTTATAGATCCAGGACCACCCGTCCAGGGTTGACACTATCCACGACGGGTGGGACCCTTCCCCTTCAATCACTAATTAAGAAAATGCCCTAGAGGCCTGTCTACTATGGCTCAATCTTATGGAGGCATTTTCTTAATTGAACTTCCATCTTCTCTATCTTGTGCCAAGTAAAACTAGCCAGCATAGTGAACATCTTGAAATTGTTCCTCCAGTAATGCTGGAGGGGCTGGGAATGCAGCTTATCAGAAGACTCTTGTCATGCATGCCTGCCTTCAGACCTCAGCACTGACAAACAAAAACTGTACCACCACGTGAGACAGCACATGCCTGCAATCCCGGCACTTGGGAGGCTGTGGCAGGAGGATCATGAGTTTGAGGCTAGCCTCGGTTACCTAGTGAGACTCTGTCTCAATAAAACAAAAAACAACAACAAAAACTGAAGTGTGCTTTTTTTTTTTTGGTATGGGATTTCTCTATGTATCCCTGGCTGTCCTGGAACTCACTCTGTAGACTGGGCTGGTCTCTAACTCAGAGATCCGCCTGCCTCTGCCTCCCGAGTGCTGGGATTAAAGGCATGTGTCACCCCTTGCCCAGTTAAAAAATTTTCTTATTATTTTATGTGTATGAGTCTGTGCACCATGTGTGCAGAGCTCATGGAGCCCAGAAAAGGGCATCAGAACACCAGGAACTGGAGTTACAGACCATCTTGAGCTGCCATGTGGGTGCTGGAAATCAAACCCAGGTCCTCTGGAAGAGCATCAAGTACCATCTCTTCAGTCATCTCTCCAGCCCAGAAATGTGCTTTTATGTAAAGTATGACATAAGATGCATCTAATTCCAGGTCTCAGCAGTGACTGTCTCAGGTTCCACATGAGTTACTTGTACGTCTGCCAAGAGCAAGTTGCTTGGCTATGGGTCAGAAGTGGAATGTACCTTCTCAGAGGGACCTGAGAAAGTAAGAAATAATGGGGGCTGGAGAGATGGCTCAATGGTTAAGAGCACTGACTGCTCTTCCAGAGGTCCTGAGTTCAATTCCCAGCACCCACATGGTGGCTCACAACCACCCATAATGAAATCTGGTGTCCTCTTCTGGCCTGAAGGGACACATATAGGCAGTACACTCTATACATAATAAATAAATAAATCTAAAACAAAGAGAATTAAATGTAAAAAAAGAAAAAGAAATAATGGAGCCAGGCATAGTGATGCAAGCCTTTAATGCCAGCACTTGGGAGGCAGAGGCACTCCAATCTCTATTAGTTCAAGGTCAGCCTGGTCTACATAGTGAGTTCAAGGCTAGGCAAGAGTACATAGTGAGACTGTACCTAAAAACAAACAACAACAAAAGACATTTAAAAAAAAAAGAATGGGGTGGGCAGCAAAATGGCTCAGTGGGTACAGGAACCTGCTGCCAGGCCTGACCACCCCAGTCTAATCCCTGGGACCCACATGGTGGAAGGAAAGAACCCAGGGCCACAAGTTAGCCTTTGACCTCTACACACACAATAAAGAAATGTTGCTTTTTTTTTTTTTTTTTTTTAAGGAAATGGTACGGGGTGTAGCAAGCATATGCTAGTACACACGAGGTACTAGGTCCATCCCCACCACCAAAATAGCAACAACAACAGTAATAATAGTGATAATCTGCAAACAATGTAGCAGTTTTATTTGCAATCATCAGATGATTGAGGATACGAGAAGGCTTAAGAGAGAACAGCTAGAGATATCACCTGTACATTTTAAAATTTGTTTTATCACATTGACTCTATTTGTGTGTCTGTACGTTTGTACTCACGCATGCAGGCTTGTAGCAACGCCACAGCATTCGTGTGGGAGTCAGAATTTAGCAAGTATTCCATGAACATATCCTCCTAGAGATGGTGAAAATATATTCAGGCTAGTTTTGAGCTGGGTGTGCTAAGGCAGACCTGTGACCCTGGTATTTGGGAGGCAGAGGCACGACTATGGCCATAAGTTCTGGGCCAGCCTAGTTTATATAGCAATAGTGTGTGTGTGTGTGTGTGTGTGTGTGTGTGGTTTATATATACTACAGGTGTGTGCGTGCATGTGTGCACGAGCGCGCACACGCGCACATATCAATGAGGGCATTCAAAAGACAACCTGTAGGAGTCAATTCTTTTCTTCCACTATTTACTTGAGTTCCAGTGGTCAGTCTAGGTAACAGACACCTTTACCTGCAGAGCCATTGGACTAGCCCTGTTTTGTTTTGATTTTTCAAAACAGGATTTCTTTGTGTAGCCTTGGCTGTCCTGGATCTCGCTCTGTAGACAAACTGGCCTTGAACTCACAGAGATCAACCTGCCTCTGCCTCCTGAGTGCTGGGATCAAAGGCGTGCGCCACCACTGCCTGGCCCTGTTTCATTTTTTTAAGATATTTTTGTAAGATATTTTCAAGATGTTTTACCCAGACTCCTGGACTCAAATGATCCCCCTGCATTCTCTTTCCAAATACTGAGAAGACCAGTGTCTAAGGGTTTTAGACATGTTGTTTCATTTAGGGCTCATAGCAACTACACATAATAGATAGTATGGCCTAGACCATTTTGTAGATGGGAAATTATTTCGAGAAACATGGGTTCTTCAGTTCTGTCCAGTGTTACTACAGAGGATGCCTAAGATGAAAATGGAAAATAAACCACTCATTTTGGCTCAATGAAGATTGTTGGTTATGCTGGTGGGGTTTAAAAAAAAAAATCTTGATCTTTCTGATCAAAGAGCACTTGGAAGAAAGACAGTAAGAGTGGGGACATGGTGGGGCCAGGGAGGTGGCTCAGTGGCTAAGAGCACCTTTGGCTCTTGCAGAAGACCTTGGTTTGGTTCCCAGAACCCACACAGTGGTTCACAACCATCTGTGACTCCAGTTCCCGGGGATCCGATGCCTTCTGACTTCCGCAGGCACCAAGCACACATGTGGTGCACACACATACATGCAGGCAAAACACACACAAAAGAAAATGATTTTCTTTTGTGTGTGTTTTGCCTGCATGT
>CABHPH010134176.1:6678-42573 GCA_902168325.1 Peromyscus nudipes | reverse complement strand
GAAAGAAAGAAAGAAAGAAAGAAAGAAAGAAAGAAAGAAAGAAAGAAAGAAAGAAAGGGGAAAAGGACAAAAGGAAGAAAGTGAGAAAGAAAAGAAGCCAGTTCTGGGATTGCCCAAATCAATGAACCTGCTATTCTTTGTGAGGGTAGTCTACATAAATTACACTGTTAAAATCTAAGCACACCCCAATCTCTTCCCACTAGAAGATGGGAAATGAAGAGGAATGCAGTCATTGACCCGGCATCTAATGAAGTAGCAAAGCCCCAGAGAAAAAGCCCCAGAGAATGTGGGCTTCCCAGTGCATGTAGATCAGCTCAAAAAGAACCAGGTGGTAAGATGCAGCCAGTGGGATGTCATTTTAAAATGTTGACACTCTAGAATCTCCTCTAACCATCTGCATATATAGAAGCAGTGCATGTTTTTGCCAATGATGAGAGTCATACATTGGTATAAAGGTAATAAAGGTTTTCTTTCTACTTTGTAAAGCAAAATACTTCTCACAATCTTCCTTTGTCCTGTCCTCCTGTTCATCAGATCTATAATTAACTCACAACATAACTGAGCTATGAAAATGCCTGTCATTCTGTTTTGTTTTTATTTTTGTTTCATTTTAACATAATTTTTATTGGTTATTCATGAATTTCACATCATGCACCCAATCCCACTCATTTCCAGACTTTGTGTCCTTCCTCCTGTAACCCTCCCCCCCGCAAGAAAAAATAAATAAATAAAAATTAATATGAAAAGAAAACCACATCTAATCGATCCCTCTAAGCCAACGACCTGCTCTTGCTGGTCACAGCCTTCTCTCATACCAGTCACAGCTGTCACTGTACTTGCATCACCCCGCTCCTCCATCTTTTCTGCCTCTCCACTGCATATTCATTTGTCCCTAGTGGCATTGGGTGCTGCAGTGTGTCACGCAGTATACACTTTTGCCCAGAGAGCTTTCACTGCAATGAGTGGTTGGTCTGGTTCAGGGTATCTGGCTGATACTGAACCCTCTCGTTTATCCTGCTGTGGCCCATAGGCTATGGTTCCACAGGACCCAGACCTTCACTTGCTGGAGTAGCTCATACGTGGGGTAGAAGTTAGTATGAGCCAACTCAGGGCCCTGGATCTAGGCCTGGGTGGTAGCTGAATTGGTCACCCTGGATTTTGGAGACACAGCCCCTTCTCCACCTCCGGGAGTGGGGGTTCTGCCCTCCTGTACCCATACCATCAGGACCAGCTCTCCCATGCTGTCCCAGCAAGGAGCGGGAGCAGCTCAGTATGCAAGGGGAGAGCATAAGGAAACCCAAAGGATAGGAACTGAAAAGTTGGCTGGTCTGATAAGAGCACTTGCTGCACTTGCAGCAGACCTGGGTGTGGTTTCTAGCACCCATGTGGTGACCCATAGCCTTCTGTAACTCCAACTCTCAGATATTCAACCTACTCTTCTGGCTTCTGTAGGCACCAAGCACACATGTGGTGTTCATACATGCATGCAGGAACCCACACATATACATAAAATAAAAAATAAATAAATTTTAAGCAAACAAAACAAGAAAACCCAGAGGATGGCTACAATAGGGTTAGTAGAGAAATTTGGATGGAGCAATGACAGAGAACAGAAATCATACAAAGTTTGGTTATGGTAGCTTTCCTACCATCCCGTTCAGGAGCAGCAGGAAACCTGATTGTAGGGTCAGACTGACTTTGAGAACACAAGTACCAGAACAATAACAGAAGCCACGCAGCAGATTTTACAGACAGTGGCTGGAGATAGAAAAGGCTGTCTTCAGGTTGCTATAGAGATGCTTAATAAAATGACATCTAGAGACAAAATAGCTAGGGGAGTTCAGAACAGTTTTTACAAAATCACATGGCCAGCAAAAGCTACTACAATCAACTCTAAGGTCTAACTGAACTTGGATGAGTAAGTGTGACTAGGAATGTGCTCTTGTTCCCCAAATCTAATGCCTCCTCTCTTCCATTTTCCATTCTTATTCTTTTCTAGCATGTATTGAAAACACTGTACTTTTCCTGTTAAGTTCTTACACCAAATTTCTCAAAACTCAATTGACCTTTTATGTTGGAATCTACTGATAAATATTTTATTCAGTTCCATTGACTCATGTCTTCTTTCCTTATAATCATACTACACTTGTCTTCATACTATATCTTTCAAAACCTGATATTCTAGATTGATTTTACTCCCAAATAAATTTAATATCAAGTCAACAATTTTGATTTTATAATTTTTAAAAACATGTATGTGCATGAGGCTTTGGCATACATGAAAGTCTATGTACTGCATGTGTGCCAGGAACACCCAAAGACCTTCTGAGGGTGTTGGAACCCTTGAAACTGGAGTCGCAGGTGATTATAAGCTGAACTGTTGATGACGAAAAACGAAATTTGATCCTCTGAAAAGGAACAGGTGCTGTTAATGGCTGGCTCATCTCTTTAGCCCCATCAAAATTTTGATGAAGAAATGCTGATCAGGATTGTGCTGTGTGGATTAATGTGGATAAAATGGTCATAGTGAGAGTATTTAGCCTTCCAACCTACAAAAGCAGGACATGGTTTAAAATTTCCTTCAAAAGTATTGTATTACTGTCAGTGTTCATACTTTTGCTTTTCTTCATAAAAGTTACCAGTTTTCTTATTTCATTTATTTATTTTTAAATATTTTTATGTGCATGGGTATTTTGCCTGCAAAAGTCTGTGCATCATGTGCATATCTGGTATCTAAGCATTATAGAAGAAGGCATAGGATCCCCTGGAACTATTATGAGTTGCCATGTGGGTGCTGAGAATTGAACACAGGTTCTCCAGAACAGCAGCCAGTTCTCTTATCCACTGAACTATCTCTCTGTCTCATGAAACTTACTATTAAAGATGTAGTTCTGGTGTCTTTGTAAACCATGAATTTAATTTAACTGCAAACTATTATATGCAAATACAGGGAATTGAGTGTGTTGCACTTGAACTTCATTGTTTATTGCACTTCAGAGTTCAGCTTCAAGGCTGCTGGCTGAGATGGTCCAGCCTCACAGACTGCTCCAGCCAGGACTTCAGAGAAGCCTTGCACTTTCCCATTGCTCAGAGACTGGATAACAAATAATACAGCTAGCTCTCCCAGGACTTGACCATTATCTCAATTTTCCCAGGGTCTCCTAAAGATGCCAATGCCCCCAGACAACAAGAAGCAGTCTAGAGAACACAATGTCCACATTACCAAGAGGAATGGCTTTTCACCATTCGATGGGTGGCAGATGTTTGTCATCATTTAAGGGGGTTGGTTACAAGTTGTTATTGGTTATGATCAGGGAAAAAGCTAAAAAAAATGAGTTAAATTCAAGGATCTCTTTCTGAAGGAAAAGGGGAGATGTAGTATAAAAATGATGAGATAAAAGGGTAGATTGTTGAGTCCACTTTTAAACAACCACTAGTTTCAAATATTTTACATTGGTATGGATTTTGTATATTGATACAAATTTAAGGTTATTTTTGTTATAGTGTATATATGTTTCTATTCTTGTTTAAGGTTAGTACCTATGCAGCTCATTTAAAAAGGTTATATAAAGTTTTAGTCTTTGAAAACTATTTAGGATAACAGTTCTACTTCTTCACTTCTGATTTATGTAATTTTTTCATTGTACGTGCTTGTATTAGTCAAGTCATGAGATTAAATAGTTGTGCCTTGTCTTAAGCTAATACATTCTGAACCCAAAATATAAATATTTGATAAATATTTTGAAAACATTTAACTGCTTTTTAATATCATTTTTTTCATGAATGAGTATTGAATTTTGGCAAATATTTTTAATGCATGCATTGAGCCTAATGGCTTTTGTTGTGTTATCTGCCAACTTTGTCAATTAATCTCAAAATGTTTGTTATGTATTGTTTCAAATTAATAACCTGTATTTATGCAAATACTAACTATAACATAAAGTTGAATATTTTTCTTACATGCAATTTTGCATTCCTGACTTCTTATTCTTCATGTAGTATTTATATCCATTTTTTTTTTTGGTTTTTCGAGACAGGGTTTCTCTGTGTAGCTTTGCGCCTTTCCTGGAATTCACTTGGTAACCCAGGCTGGCCTCGAACTCACAAAGATCCGCCTGGCTCTGCCTCCCGAGTGCTGGGATTAAAGGCATGCGCCACCACCGCCCGGCTATCCATTTTTAATATTGGTGAATTCAATAATCTAAATCATTGTGAAGTTTTTTAATGTATTTCATAAAATGTCTCGGTCTGAAATTATCTTTTCTTGTGATGTCTTATGTAGTTTTGTGTACTGATCTATGTACTGCTGACTTCATATATTAATTTGAGAAGCAATCTCTCCTCTACTATTCACTGTATTTGAATGGATATTTTTTCTTAAATGCTAGATAAATTCAACAGTAAAGCCACGTGTCCAGAGTATCCTTACAGGGACATTTTTATTATCAGTTTAATTAATGGATACAGGAAAGATTTTAATTTTGTGTCTTTTTTTTAATTTTGTGTCTTAATGAGTAAGTTTTGGTTGTCTGTTTAAGTATCATTCCACTAATTGTCATGTATATTCATTTTCTTTTGATTTGAAATATTTTCTCTTCCTATTTGTCATGTTCCTTTAACTCATGGAGTATTTAATGTGCTTTAGATTTACAAATATTAGAGGACTGTGGTAGACTGAATAACAGCCATAAAATCTGTGAGCATTGACTTATGGCAAAAAGAACTATATAGATATTAAGTCAAGGATCTAGAGATGGGAGGGTCTATATTGGGCCATCTGGGTAAACACTTAGTGTAATCTCAGGTGGCCTTGTGAAAGAGAATGAGATATTTGCACACAGAAGAGGAGGTGACAGATGTTGGTGTGAGTGCAACAGCTACAAGCAAGGGAGTGATCACAGCTGCTTTATTAAAACCTGTCACGCAACAGTTTCAGGGAGAAGAGGCTTATTTTGGCTCATAGTTTAAGGGAAGACAGTTCATTGTGGTAGGGAAGGCCAGGACCTCCACAATAGAGGAAACATCTGGAAATTTCTTGATTGCATCTCAGAGGATCAGAAAGCAGAGGGATGTGATAGGAAGCAGGATTGGGAAACAGAGCCCCAGAACCCAGTGACTCACTTTCTCCAAGAAGGCCCATCTTGTAAATTTCTGCAACCAAAACCAGTGCAACTACCTAGGGGCAAAGTATTCAAATTTATGGAGCCTGTCAGGAAATACGTTCCTTTTTAACTTATAGTTATGAGCCCCTCTAAAATAAAAATTATCAAGTTAGATGCTTCCAATATAGAATACCACAGTGAGACAGTCACATTCCCAAGGGGATGAATGGGTATGTAGCAAGGAAAGATACACCAAAAGCAAGACCAAACCTCAAGAAAATATGAAGCCCCATGTTAGGCACCTTAGAGTCTTGATGGCACCATCTGAGCTCCAACAGGCTTTGGTAGTCCCATCCCTCCAGCTCTGTTGACTCATGGCACATGTGGTCTCTCTCTTGGGTGTGATCCTCTTTTTTCTTGTGACTTTTCTTGGTAGACATCCCATAGTGTAGCATTTACAGCACCCTCAAGTGCTCCTGAATATTGGCCCTTATCTTCACAGTTCCAGGCACAACCCACTCATGAGTTTTATACAAGGATTCTGGTCTGCTGTGTTTCTTTCTCAGTGACTTTCTAGACCCTTGGTGCAAGTGTCTATGACCCTTATATTTTGAGGCTAAAAGCATCAACTTGTGGATGATGCCATTTTCTACTCCAATTTTAGATATAGACGGAGCCCTTGACCACACCTGTAGAGACCTTGTGTAGGTATCCCTGCATCAGCAAGATGCTTTATATAATCTCTTAATTTGGTTACTTTTTCATAAATTGCATTTTAATCAAATATTTTGCATCAATCAATATGTGGGGACTAGGCTTGTAGACACCATTGCTATTGGTCCAGTTCAGAGCATGAGTTTCCACCTTGCAATAATAATCTCTTTAACAATTATAGTCACCTTGTTCATACCTGCACTGCCCACAATTTTAACCAAATTATAACCTTTTCCTTGATAAGCTTGACATTTCTTCCCCCAACTTTAAGTGAATTCATATTCCTTTCCTTGCCAAATTGAACATTTTTCGTGTATTTCTGTTCTACCTTTTACTTTCTAACTGTAAATATCTGGGCAAATACAGTGGTCAATAACTATTTCACAGCCTATAAGATATGCTGCCTTGAAATTTCTTCCACAAGGCAACAATGCCGAATTTGAACTCAGCTTCACACAGTTTTTAAGACATGGGCAGAATGCATGCAAATTTTTTTGTCAAAATGTGACATAAATGGACCCTTACCTAATTCTTGGCAGAATCTTTGGATTCTTTCGAACCTTATGAACCTGTCATTTACTATCCATATTTCTGTCCACATTCTGATCTTCCAAACAGCCACGAGAATAACCAGTTAGGCTCTGCTTACTGTATCCTAATTCTTATCTATCCCATAGATCCAAACTTTTCCACATTCTTACTGAAAACCTGCTCCAAAGATCTCAGAACTAGGGGTTGGGGATTTAGCTCAGTGGTAGAGCACTTGCCTCCGCAGCTCCGAAGGAAAAAAAAAAAGAAAATCTCAGAACTATGTGATCAAGCTGTTCTCAGCATTGGTTTCACTTCCTGGTGCTATTTTTTCTGTGTTATTTTTCTTTTCCTTATGAGCAAATAAAATACCTAGCAGGGGCAACTTAAATGAGGGGAAGGTGGAGTTATTTTGACTCAAGGTTTTAAATTATACAATTCATGGTAGTAGGACTGTGTAACTAATGCTTGTCCACATCTCAGGGAATCCAGAAGCAGAAACACCAGATAGTGTGCAGAACTGTAGCTGTAAAAATCCAGCACTGGCTCCCAGGGACCCATTCTGTCAGACATGCTGCAGCGTCCAAAGTTAATACAATCTCACCAAACAAAAATTGTGATTTGTGGATGAAGTGTTCAAATGCATGAACCTGTGAAGGACAGTTTATATCCAGAGCTTAACAACAGGAAAAACTAGAAAAATCACAAAACATTTCTCTGTGTAAAGACTCCCAAAGAAATCAGCAAATCTAAAGCTTTGATTTTTATCCCTTTAAAAAAATACTCATTCTACCTTTCTGGCCTACAAAAACATCTGAGAACTAATGTTTGACTCTTAAGTGAGGTTCTGATAACTTTTTGCACAATCAACGGAACTGAGGGCTAGAATATTATCAGATAGCTTTTGGCTAATTTCTAATTTGTGTCTGTTTCTATGAAGGGCTGCATTCTGCACAACTTCAGTCATTTGAGATGTATTTGGATTTGTTTTAGGACTGAAGAGACAATCTGTTTCGGTGAACATGTCAGTCAGTATTAATGCATTAGACAGAATCCAGGCCATTACCTGGATATGGTATTTCAAAGATTTTTCTGTCTTTACTTTTTAACAGTACTATGACGACGGATCTGGATAGGAAGACATAGATATAGATAGATATAAATATAGAAGTGAATATAGATATAGATAGATAAAGATAATTTATGGTTAGATAAGCATCTTAGATTTTGGAATAAAAGTATTTTTTAAATAATATTTTGGAAATGTTCACTCATGTTATCTATAAATACTGTCTGTACATCATTCTTAAACTCTTATCTTCATGGGATTTAGTTGCATCTGCATTAGATAATTTGATGCGCTTTCCCAGACCCCTAAACCTTCATTCACATTTCTTTAATCATTTCACTATTATTTACTTTGCAAAATATCTATTAAATGTCTTCAAGTTCACTGTCTATACTTCTAGCATCAGAACTACTTTTGCAGAGATTTTAAACTCAATTATTTAATTAATCAGGAATTTGTTTTCCTAAATATTCCTTTAAATGTTTTGTTTTCCTGCCTTCTAAACACGTATGCTTATATCCATACATTGGGAAGAGAATATTCTCTCTGCAGTTGTAAGAAATTAATGCATAAATCCATAACTGGTCCACGTGATGACAGTAAGTTTCTATGAGAGCTCAATTCTAAATAGGATATCAATTCCCTCCCAAATACTAAAAGGATACCAAAGAAGAGGATAAGAAAGAATGTAATCAGAATATGTGAAGGGGTGTTCTCTTGGGAACATGGCCTTGATGGCCATGGACTCTAGCCCTTTAGGACCATGATCAACAAATTAAACACTCTTTTTATGAGTCTCTTGGTCATGGTATTTTATCACAGTAATAGGAAAGTAACTAAGACCAGTTTCATCTTTTGCAGACAGTATCAGCCTACAGAATATGAAAAATCTTTGCCAATTATACATCTGATAGAGGATTCGTATCTAGAGTCCATAAAGAACTAAAAAAATTAAGAAATAAAAGTGACCATAAGAAAGCAAATAACCTATGTTAAAAAAAGAAACTAAACACACAATTCCCAAAAGATGAGGAAAAAATTACTAAAAAAAACATTTTTGAAAGTTTTAATATCCTTTGCAATCAAGGAAACACAGATTAAAATAGTCTTGAGATAGATTTTTATCTTATCCCAGTCAAAATAGCCAAGATCGGTAAAGAGAATAGCAACTTATGCTGATGAGGATTTGGGGAAAGGGGAACACTTAGACATTGCTGATAGGAGTGCAAACCTGTACAGCTACTAAGGAAATAAGTGTGGAGTTTCCTCAAAAAGCTGAAAACTGATCTACCATAACACTCAGCTGTACTGCTCTTGATCATATACTCAAGGAACTTTACATCTTACTACAGAGATAATTTTTCATGGTTGTTTATTGCTGCTCCATTCATAATAGCAAGAAATTGGAAATACTTTAGCTGTCCATCAACCAATGAATGGATAAAGTAAATGTGGTACACTTATATAACAGAATAGTGTTCAGCTGTTAAGAAGAAGGAAATTAGAAAATTGGAAGAAAGTGGATAGAGATCGAAACAATCATACTGAGTTAAGTAAGCCAGACTAAAAAAAAACACAAATACTGCATTTTTCTTTTATATATAAATAATAGATTTTAAGCTTTAGATGTGTTTGTTTCCATCCAAATATTCCCAAAGTTTAGGTAGCTAGCAAGGGAACAGGGTGGGACATGGAGGGGATATCCCAAGGAAGGAAAAACAGAATATAGTGTTATAAAGTGATAAAGGAGAAACCAGAATAAGAAGATTAAATGTAGAGGGGGATGGAAGCATATTTGGGGTAAAGGAGGTAATATGGGGAGAGACAACCAACACTAAAATAAAATGTCCTTCTGAAAGATCATATTGAAAACTACTACATTAGAAGCTTCCTAATATATGCATATATATGAAAGGAATTTAAATGTAATCCCCATGTAGTAGGGGAGATAATGTCCAAAATAGATATCTTATGCCAATTCTCAAGGCCAAGAATGTGTTCCATTTTGTTGAGTCATTGGTCAAAGGAATTCCATAGACACCACCACAACCACCAAACATCACAGGCTATTGCCAAGGCTTCATAATCTGGTCTTAATGTGCTATTGCTGAAGACACCTCTTATTTGTGTCATCCAACATGGAGAAATCAAGCTGGTACCCAGCTAGAAGTCCATGTGTGTCAAAATGGCCAAGAAGCTTAGGTTAAATAGGTCATGGGCTCTAGAAGAAAACATACTGCCAGCATCCTGCTAAAGTAACATGACTCTTAATGACATATTGCTAGACTCAGAACAGTAAACTGCTCAGCCTTCATAAGAATCTTCTTTTTTTTTTGTTTTGTTTTGTTTTTGTTTTTTGAGACAGGGTTTCTCTGTGTAGCTTTGTGCCTTTCCTGGAGCTCACTTGGTAGCCCAGGCTGGCCTTGAACTCACAGAGATCTGCCTGACTCTGCCTCCCGAGTGCTGGGATTAAAGGCGTGCACCACCAACGCCCGGCTAAGAATCTTCTTCTTATAGAAGATTATGATAATAAATACAGAGACCAACAACTGAACAATGTGCAGCAAATGAGAGACATTGGAACACTGAGTCCTAAATGGGATGTCTTTACCAAATGCCTCCTCTCAAGGCTCAGGGATATATGTTGAAGAGGAGGCAGAAAGACTGTAAGAGCCAGAGCTAGTAGATGACTCCAAAGAAACAGCATCTTCCGGACACTTTAGTACTGATACACATATGAACTCACGGAAACAATGACAATACACACAAGATCTCCACAGATTCAAGCCAGACAAGATCCCAACACTGATTATGGTAAGTGAACATGGGTTCCCACTCCTAAGAAGCTATTTGCAACTGAAACTTGTTGGCAATTGGAAAATTTTTTTTTCAATGGAGTATCACTGGGTATATCAATAACACTAAAGGACATTTTTGTGCACTTATTATTTGTCTTGATACAGTATTTTTTTTCTTAATGGGTTTTTCGTTTGTTTTCAAATTAGGAATTTTTGAGGTTTTTTGTTTTTGTTTTTTGTTTGTTTGTTTGTTTGTTTTTTGAGACAGGGAGAGAGAGAAAAAGAAGACAGAAGTTATACCAGTAGGGAAGGAGGAAGGGGGACCTGGGAGGAGTTGGGGGACAATGAATGTCATCACAGTGTGTTGATGGGGGGAAAAAAGAAAACAGAAACCTATTGGTTAAATAGTTTCCCTGTTTTCTCTGAGGGAGACAATTCTGGGGTTGTCTAAGGATTTGAAGAATTTTATATAAATCCCTGAAAAGTTGAAAAAGACCTCTGGTATTGACTAACACGATCATGACTCTCTATATTAGCTTATTGTGCCTCTAATTTCACATGCAATTCATCTGTGAAAGTACATTCTCACACAAAATACTTATGGTCATTTGCTTCGTGCTTTGCTTATTTATTTGGTTGTTAGGAGGGGCGGCCTAGCAAGTAAACAAAAGAAGCAGTTGTCACTGAGGATCATTCTTCATCTACTTTCAACAACTTCTCTACAAAATACAGCACAAGTCAAGGATGACCCCTTTTGACTAGAGTCTTTGCTCTCTCAGAAAAGGCAAGAACAAGATGTAGAAACAAGTAAATTGTTTTGTACCTGCACATGACTCTCAGTAAACCTAGAGTTTAATAGAAAAGAAAATCCATTATGAAAAATAAGAAAACCAAATATCACAGGAATGTGTTTTTGCCTCATAAGGAGAAGCCAGGGGTTGAGGAAGACATGAAACTAAAGGGCCCCCTAATAGGAATGGGGAAAGGAAGAACGGTTGTGGGGAAGCAGAGAACACGAAATAAGAAAGGCACTGAGCACCATCAAATGACATTTTAACTATCATGGAAATGTCATAATGAAACTCCTGTCTACAAGTAACATATATTCTATAAAATGTAAGATGGAAACAGTGTTCAGCCTGAGTAATACTGACTGATGGTCATTAACTAAACATCTAAGCTCGACAAAAATGTTCAAGTAAAAGACTAACCATCAGGTACACACCACACGTGGCTTAGGCACAGCTTAGAAAAGTTGAATGCAGTGAAAGCTGATAACAGAAGTCTCTGGAAAGGAGATATTTCTAGAAGAAAGAATTGAAAACGTTTTATGTAAAGCTGAAAAAATTCACAAGATGAACACATGGTGGGACTGAGCCACTGAGAACGGAATGCACAAAGGCAGCTTGTGCTCCTTGCTTGTCCTTTCCTAGACAATGTGACCCCACACAGGCACAGTCTACTTAGTTCACCCACAGGCTTTGTCTTCTTGGCTCAGGCCCCTTACAAAGACCTCTTTTTTACTGTTTCCTGATTTCTTTCTAGTATGCCTGAATTTTCTTGATATCAACATCGGTGATACTTTGTTTTAGTTTATTTAATTCTTACCCAACTACCAGTTTCGCTGTCTAAACCACCTGTACCCTTCCCACACAAGAAAGGACAGAGTCAGAGATGTATTTCTTGCTCCAATTTAACATTAAGCTTAAGCCCTCGTTTTATAGAATTGCTTCCTAGGGCTAATGAGGATTAGTGGTTCCTAAAGATTTTGAAGCAGAGGTAGAAATAAAGAGATTCAGGTTCTACCTTTAAGGAGTAATTAGCACCAATTAGTAGATTACTAAGAGTAGGTGGTAAAGAGTAAAGATCATGATCCTCAGATTTCTTTTTCTTAATTTTTTTAAATTTTAATATTTTATATATATTTTCTTAAATGCCTATAAAATAACAGCTTTCCATATAGCATTCCTACCTCATTTTGTTTGAATCTTCCTGCTCCACTTCGTCCTCATTTTTCTGCCAATCCTTCCCTACTGTACAGTTTTACCCAGTATTTTCCCTTCAACTGTATTCTATTCACATCTTTCCCTGTTAAAGTCTCTTTTCCAATCTCATGGGCTCCTTTATAGCTTCCTGACCTTTACCCACCTTACTTCCACCTAAGCACACACACATTTAACAGCTAGAGGCTAGGACTCACACATGACTTAGAATATGTACAATTTGTCTTTCTGAGTTTGGGTAACCTCACTTCCATCCATTCCATGAAAAATTTTTTTTTTCCTTTCAGGGCTGAATAAAATTTCATTGCTGATATGTCCCACATTTTCGTTATCCATTTCTAGTTGATGAACATCTAGTTTGTCTCCCTTTCCCAGCCATTGCGAGAAGACCAGAAACAAACAAGGGTGTGACAGTATCCTGCAGTAAGATGCAGAATCCACTAGAACATCCCCAGCTGCGGTACAGTTGGGTCATGCGGAGTTTTTACTTTTCATTTATAGGAGTTATACACACTGATTTCCATACTGCTGCACTAGTTCGCACACTTGCAACAACGAGTGAATAAAAATTCTTTCCCCATATCTTTGTCAGCGTCGGTTGTCATCTGTTTCCATGGTAATAACCATTCTCCCTGGGATGAGCGGGAATCTAAGTGTAACTTGTATTGCTCTAATGACTAGATATGTTGAACATTTTTAAAAATATTTACTAGCCATTTGCAGTTCATCTTTTGAGAACTGGCTGTTGAGTTCTTCAGTCCATCTATTTGATTGAGAGCTTTGGGTTTTTGTGTATTTAATTTTGGCGTACATATATAACTCATCTGAAGTATAGCTAACACAAAGTTTCTCCCAGTTTGTAGGCTGTCATTTGCTATGTTGATAGTTTCTTTTGCTGTGTATCCTTTCAATTTCTGCCCGCTTTTCATAGGGCCTGTTCCATGTGCTAATGGGATTCCATTCAGAAATTTTTCATCTATACCTATCTCCTGAATTTTTCCCTTTTGCTTTCTGTTAGAAGCTTTAGCAGTTTGGGTTCATCACTGTGTTATGTGCTTGAAATCTTTCTGTGAGAGATCTGGTTGCTAGTTGACTTGGTGGTTCTTTCCTTCCCCCCTGTAGCATTGGGTGTTCATTGCTTTGTTGTGTTGGACTTGACTGATAACCTCCCATCCTCCTCTGTATGGATGCTGTTTCATGGACTGGGTTCTGCCCCATGTTGTTGCGTAGGTAAGTGTCTTTCTTTTCTTTTTTGTGTGATGTTATGAACACTTGCACCTGTAAACGTCCCTCTCACTGCCTCAGTCGATCTCTGAATTCTGGTAGGCTGTCCTTTTGTTTTCATTTGATTCTAGGAGTCTCTTGATTTCTTCCTGCTTTCTCCAAGGATCTTTCATTCAAAAGTGCACAGTTTATGTGTTTGTGTATTTTCTGAAGTTAGCCCTGCTCTTCATTTCTAGCTTTATTCTGCTGTGGTCTCTGGTAGGATAAAGTTGGATTATTTCTTGTTATTTTCATTTATGAAGACTTTCTTTGTGCCCTCAATGTTCTCATTGTTACAGAGGGTTCCAAGAACTGCTGAAGAGAATATTCATTTTTGATGTGTGGTTTGAAATGTTCTGTAGATATGTGTGAAGTCCAATTTGGTCTATGTTGTGATGTAGCCCTGAGGCTTCTTTTGCTGATTTTTTATTTGAATTGCCCATGTAAGTATGAAAATTGGATTTTCCTCCTGGGCTTGAGGTCAGTTCCTGCTGAGTTCTGATCTCCTCTTGCAGTCCTGGCTGTTCTCACCAAGCCTTGGTCAAATTGCTTTCTCCTCCTGACTTGGCAGGACATAGGGAATCTCTTTATTCAGATTTCCATATTCCTCCTCTAGCACTTGCCAGAGCTCTGCTGGAAACAATTGTCTAGGCTTTGGGTTCCCAGCACTCTGCTGCGGGTGCTGGAAGCCTTGAGGCACTTGGTACTGTGGGTCCACACTTTGTAGGGCTGAGATGCCAACAAAGGTCCTTTTAAAGCATTGTTCCCTGGACTAGAAAGTTTGCTGCCATTTTAACAAAGCTTCTGGTTCACTCCCCCAATTTTTGTTTGACTACTTTCTCACATCTTCCACTGATTTTGAAAGCTCTTCTTCAGGTGCTCTTTGGGATGAAGTTTGTTCATTCGTGTTTCCTTATTTTGACTCTCTGTCCCCAGCTCACATGGAGGCAGCCTCTAGTCCACCATCTTACCTTCATTCTCCTTGGACAAGAGGATAAAATGCAGCCTGCTTCAGCTTTCAACCAGTTTGCTGGCTATACTTTCAGATGCTGTGATATCTGAGTCCCAGTCACCATAATCCTTGGGTATTTTTAGAATTTTATATGGTTTACAACAAAGATTCTAGAATCAATTTGAATGAAAATTCTGAATGAGGAAGTGTAATTTCTCATGTGTCAGGTTTAATCCGAAAAGTGTGATGATCATTACTTATACACAGTCATAAAGCTGTGGTTTTTTTTATGTGACTTTTTATTTAGAAAATACTAGATCCAGTGCTTGTCCTACAATAACTATTATGCTAGTATATAAAATAGTAGCACCTAAACAATATAAACATACAAAATACTAACACCTACATTTTAAATGAACAGAAGACATTTCTCTTCTATTCTAATCCTACACAATCTAATCCAGACAGACTAATGCAAATTACTCTGACTAATGATTAAAAGCAGTTTGTTGAAAAAGGTAATTCATTACATTTTAATCCTGTTGAATTTAATTGACAATTTGTCTTTAACATATAAGGACTTACATGTTTAGAATTTTGAAAGCCAATTTCTATTCTAATTATTGAGTTATACTGAAATGCACTGGTTTCCTGATTAGCATGTTTGCAATGCCAACAGAACAGCGGGATGAGGCCGTGTTTTCAATCTCAGGGAACAAAACTCCAAAGGACACCAAGGTGATCCATGCTGTGCAGAGCTGTGCAGCTGAAAACAGAGGTCTGGCAGACAGAGTCACAACTTGATGAGGAGAAGTAAAGTCAGCACGAACAGGTCTTCTTGTTTCTCTTACTTAGCAGGAACTAAATGAATGATAAGCTAAGTAGCGCCCATTTCCTTTGAAAATTGTCAATTCAGTAGAATTAGTACCATTGCTACTTGAAGTTAAAAAATCAATTCAAACATGTTTTTCCTGCATCAAGACCTTGAATAATTCATTTTGTTTGGCTTCTTCAGGATACTTTCCTAAAGTAACTTTTAGACCATGAATATATGAATGAATATTGAAATATGAAATCATGACACTGAAAATATTAGTGAATCCATATAAGCAAGAAGTGGCAATGCTAATAATCATAAGAAAGCTACAAAGAAATATGGGCTTATTGTTATTTTTCAACTTTTAAAAATTGCCTCGTAAACAATATGTAAATGTGCTAAAGCACCTTTAAAATGTTTTGTGAGAAGATTCTCCACTGCTGAAGTTATAGCTAGAATTTATATCTCTTGAAAATATGAATTTCATAGAGCTCAGAGACCATCCTGTCACAGCTGGCACCAAGGTTGCTCCGTTAGACAGGCTTATTTCTATCTGAATTTCTAGAAAATGTATAAGCAGAACAGGATAAAAAATGGAAGAAAAAACAGTTATTTATACTTCTTACTGCCTTGCAAAGAAAAGACCCTGGTAATTGAAGAAGTCATTGTTTAAAGAGAGCACAATGGGAGAAGTGACTCAAAACTTGAGGAATCAGGGCAAAGCAATAACTAGACAATTCATATCTATTACAAGTTTTCATGAAAAGGAACGGGAGGTAAAATATAAAACTAGACCCCGTATAAATTTAGAGATGCAACACTTTGGGCAGAGAAGAAATGACTAATGGGGATATTTTAAAATACTTTACTATGTGATGTAAGATATGAGCATCTTTTACATCCTTGCACAAAATTCTGGAACAGTCAATTATATTTTGTGCATTAGATTTGCAGCAAGGCATTCATCCTTCTGAACATTAGGGTAAAAAAAAAATAATCGAAGAACAAACACAGGCCATCAGCAGAGTCCTCTGTGGTGCTTAATGCTCACTGTCTTCTTGAATAGATTCAGAATCACGTAAGAGACACACATCTGAGCATGTCTGGGAGGGTGTTTCCAGAGAACTTTGCCTGAGCAGGAAAGTCTTGCCCTGAATGTGAGCAGCACCACCCTGTGGCTAGGTCTCTGAGTGAATAAAAAGGGGAAAGAAGAAAGGCAACTGAGCACGTATATACTTTCTGTGCTTTCTGAGTGCAGGTGCAATAGGAGCAGCTATCTCATGTTCCTGCATCAAGCCTTCCCCAGCATGCCTTATTCTCAAATCACAAACAAAAAACACCTACTTCCTCTTCCAAGTTGTTTCCTGTCAGGTATTTTGTCTAATACATTGCCACCCAGTGTGGCTATAGTAATTGAAGGTGGTAATGGACGGAGACTCTGAGAGTATGTGAGAACTGAACAGAGCTCTGGTCTTGCACATCAGGAAGTTTGAACGTTTTCTAATATGGTCCTTCTGCATAAGGTTTCCCTTTTAAGAAAATTAGATATTTTAGTTGCTTAAGTGAAGAATACAGTTTGAATGTCATGGAAAACATTTGTTTGTAATTCAATAGATTGAGAATGACCACCTGAACACACGGGAAACAAATTTGTCCTGTGAGGGATGAGCGAGGACACACACCTGTGTGTCTGAATTACTGGCTGTTTTCCTGTGGTCTGTTGGCAGACAAAAGACAGGGGCATGCAGGGGTTCCAGGAAGAATGCTGCCACAGCAGTTTCTCCTTCCTTCACAAATCAACGTTTGGCCTAATTTCACCAGGGACATATACAAGTCAATGTGTTAAAAACAATCGATTAATGGCTTAAACCCTTTGGAACTTCCCATTTGCTGGGCTCTGGAGAGCTGTTATACTAGCTGTTTTAAAAAATATTTTGGAAGGTCAAAGGGACAGACTGTAGACAGACCTAGAGTGGAGGGATAACCTGTGCCCAGCAGGCCACAGGGCTACAAATCCCAGAATGGTGTCAGTAGTGGGGTCAGTGGCAATCTGCTGCCAGCATGGTTCTATGCAACCCACAGAGCCAAGTGCCCGAAAGAAGGATGAGCAGACCATGGCTGCCTAACAGATGGCACTCTCTGGTGAGTGAAATGTCTGCCAAAACCAGGTGTTTCACAGACTGTTTTTTTCCCTTGGAATTTCTATGTGTGGGTCCATTCCAAACACTCAGATAGAAGCACAGATGTCAATGAGTTATCTAAAGAAAAAAGTTGGTTTTTTTTTTTTTGGCATAAGAGATGTCGTGAAGAGCTTTTGAGGACCAGTCGTATAAACCACATACTGTGTGTCCTTCAGTCAGGTCATTTCCAGGCACAAGAGCAAATGACAGCATGACAGGAAGGCTGGACTTCTTTTCACCTGATTCAGTAGGAAAAGTGGCTAAAATAAATAAATTTAGAAATGCCAGAATATTCTAGTTAATTATCTTATTAATAATCCTACATATGTTTAGCAAACCTTGTTTGTTCTCGCAAGAGAATAAGAGGGTGCCTTCTAACAGAAAGACCCAGATGTGTATCACCTGCTACAATGAAAGATCACAGGAGGATTAATAAAGTGATGGGGAATGTCTTACTGTATGCTGCGAATATGTGTTGCTCTGATTGGTTGATAAATAAAGCTGTTGGCCTATGGCAAGGCAGCTTAGAGGCAGGTGAGAAATTCAAAGAAAGAGACACAGGAGGAAGGCAGAGAGAGACACCAGTGAGCTACCCAAGGAGCAACATGTAATGGACCCAGGTAAAGCCACGGAACATGTAGCAATACATAGATTAATAGTTATGGGCTAATTTAAGATGTAAGAGCTAGCTAGCAAAAAGCTTGAGCCATGGCCATGCAGTTATAATTAATATAAGCCTCTGTATATTGGGGACATGAGTAAGAGAGATTTGTCCCGACTGCCGGCAGGCTGGGACACAGGAAATCTTCCGACTACAATAAAGATTGCTTCAAAGTTGACATCTGGGAGACAGAGTGACTACATGTCTGCTGTGGCCCATGGGGCATAAAACTATAGAACTCTTGATTCAAAACTTCAGACAACTACCTATCCTTCGTCATCTTTTCCTCAGAGAAAAGAAACTCTCCCTCTAAATACTTTATACCCCCTCATTTCATAAAAGCTCTGCTTCCAACTTCCCATCCCTTACATTCATTGGGCTGTGTGAGTTGATTGAGGAACTTTCATACCTAATTAACTCTCTCTCCTTAAGAAGAGAAGAAGAAGAAAAAATATGGAAGTCTAGTGGAAGTGTGAAAAGAGCATATAGGCTTGAACTGAGAGAAAGTTTAATTTCATTTCTGACTTTGCTACTGGTGTGTGTGTATGTGTGCATGTGTGTGTGAAATTGGAACATCATTTACTTCCTTTAAAACAGTAACCATATTACCCTCTCTTAGATTCATACTGTGGCTCTGATAAAATGCCCAAGCAAAAATCAACTTAGAAGAATAAGGGTTTGTTTTCTCGCATAATTCTAGGCTACAGTTCATCAAAGCAAGGGAGTCAGAGAAGCAGGATAACTAGTCACATTATATCCATATTCAAAAACAGAGAGAAAAGGCATGCATGCTTGCATGTTTGATGCTCAGCTAGCTTACTCTACTCTTGTACAATACAGCCCATGAATGGTGCTACCCACATTCTGATTGAATCTTACCACATCAATTTAGGCAACCAAAACAACTTCACACAGACATGTCCACCAGCCAACACAGTGCAGACAATTCCTCACTAAGATTCTTGCCAGGTGATTCTAGTTTGTGCCAAGCTGACACATACCAGGCCTTTGGTTGAAGAGGAACCTTAAGGAGTCAATAAATATAAAGAACTTGGATGATCATCTGGCAGTTATTTATTTGTTTATAGTTCAATGAGTATCTTTTAAATGCCTCTTTCAGGTATTGGGTTGGACATCACAAAATCAGATAAAATGAGATAATCAAATTTGGACCTTTGATCCCATTGTGGGTTAAGAGAGGTAGATGTGTTAAGGGGAGAATGGAAGTCACTCTTATAAGTGGGATTTGAGACTGTATATGAGAATATAATCACTAAGAAATCAGATTCACCAGACAAGGCACTAAGTCTTAATAGACGATAGATAGAGCAAACATCTTTGTCTTCCAGAAAGAAAGAAAACATCCTGAGTTTTGAAACTTCCTGCCTTGGCCAGATTACAATTGAGCCGCTGTGAAGAATAGCTTTGATGATTTATATCCAGTCCACTCTTCCAGATAGATACATTTGTGGAAGCAAGTCTCAGTGCTGAGTTTATGGAAGGCTTGGAGGACAGTGGAGAGAATTAGATACAGAATCAAGGGATTCCTTCAGAACACAGAAACATGCAGATAGTTCTAAAGACCTGCACTTGCATCTTGCAAAGACATCTACGGTAGTGAATGCAGAAGTCACACTATAGAGTCTATACAGGAATCAGAAAGGTGAAGAGGAGATTTGAGGAAACATATGCATGTTTCAGTGTGGGCCAACCTAGTATAAGAAAACTTCCAGCCTTTTGTGTTATAGCTTCCTTCCATCATGTTTCATCCTCATTCCCAGGCGACAGTTCTAGCCAGCCTGGGTCCTCATTGTATTTGAGTTCAATGAAAGAGAAGAACTAGCAAGTCCCTGTACCCTGAAAGAGTGCATGCCCATATGATTTAATATGCCTTATATAATAAATCTAAATATCTTAAAATTGTGTTAAATTTTTTTCATTTAAATATTTTCCCCAACCTCAAAACACTTTGTAAATTAATTGAAAGAGAATATACTAACATAGGGTCAGTGAATAAAACTGTCATGCAATCTTTTGCTTACTTTTATTTTCATGTTTCAAAGACCCTTGTATGATTCACCAGACTTATCATTGCAAATTATGTTCATATGGACAATAATCTTATGATGTCTGTCCTTAATAGTGTGAAGAACTGACATCCTTTCATAATAAAATTTCTATAAATGGTGACTTCTGTGAATGAGAAGTCATGAATCTCGGTTTACATGATGACTGCCAAAGTGTGGTGGGTGTATTCAGAACTTTGTTTAATATAACTAAACCAAGCTATGGAATTAACCATTGTACTTGAAATGTAGTAATCCTTATTTCCTTGAAGTGCTGCTCTTGATACTGGAAAGCTTCAGATTTATCTAAGCACGGTAATTCTTCTACTCAGGTGTTAACCCATCCCTTTAACACAGAGACAGAGATAGAGGCAGAAAGTGAGACAGAGAGAGACAGAGACACAAAGATGGAGAGACAGAGACAGAGTTCAGCAACTCTTTATTCTTTTATCTAAAGTATGTTTCATCATCTTTAGTTACAAAACCAATAAGGCAGATGTTCAAATCTTCAGATTCCCTTGTTCTCAAGGATATTAACTGGGTCTAGGGTGATGCTTTCTGAATTCATGTATCATATCCAAATAACCTTGTGTACTTTCCATTTAAATTTGACTTCAATTCTCCCCTCTTTATGAGTCAGTTATAAGATCGATTATATCTCAACAGATAGTACCATAACTCCATATAATAATCAGTAAAAATTAGATATTTTTTTGAAGTATCTTAGGCAATATCAAGCTTATAAATATACTTCTTATCTATATAAATTTATTATGGGCTCACACTTGACCCCTCTCAGTGGGTTAAGTATTTTTAAAGAGATATAAATTGCATCTAAAATTATAAATATCACAATTAGGCCAATTCTGCTCTTCCCAGACTTGTTTAGACAAGAGTTTTCACAAAGAAACTAATTTTAGGCTTGTGCTTCAACCCCAAGAAAAATTACAATTCCTTCACTGTAACATGCTCTTGCAAATCTTTTCCCAAAAGCCAAATAAGTGGTTGAAACTGTTATTCCCATTCTGTCATTCATAATTTCCAAGGTGTTCTTAATCACCCATGCTCCAAAATAAATGTCACAGTTTAAATATTACAGCAGTGTGTACAGATTTAGCCTTGACCTACATCCAAGTTTTACCAAAAAAAGATAAGAAAAACATAATACTGAGAAAAATAACTAAAAAAATTGTGTTCTAATTAGTCATAAGAGCATAGATTCACAAAGTGAATCAGAAGAATAAACCAAACAGAAAAAAAAATATAGTTTATCTAGTTGGTAGGCCTAAAAATAAAAGATTAGAAAGAAATCTTTTAAAGAAGATATCTTATAAAATCATAACCATATGTTTTTTGTCAAAACTAGATTCATAATGTCACACCTCCATAACTCAGACTAGCAGTGTTGGGGAAGCGCTTGTTCAGAATTCTCAATAATGATTTTCTTTGCACTATTTTTAAATGTATGCTTCCTAAGTTAGAAAAAAAACGAGTTGCTATGAAGCTGTCTTTTGGGTGGTTCACTGAAAAGTTTCTGGTGCAGGAAATATCTACTAGATTGCAGCAAGGACCATAACCCTTCAGAGGGTGGAGATAGCAAGTATTTTCATACTTGTTACTGTTAAGTTTTTAAAACAAGGTTCAACTAGCCTCCTCAAATAATTTAACATTGCATTGTTTAAATCATGTCATATTTCAGAGGTTCAGAGGTGGGAGACAAAGGTCTGAAAGATATGTCATCAGTAGACAAATGCTGTGTGGTGTGATACAGCAGACTCTATGGCTATGGTAGAAATATAGGGTTAAATCATCCAGCCACTTCCCTTTATAAAGTTTGGTTATTAAACCATCCAATGTCAATTTACAAGACATATTTTTGAAATAACTGTTTCAAATGATTAATTTTGTTTTCATAATTTTGACTATTTTATTAATTTCTACTTATCTGACTTTCCTTGCCTTCCATATTCAGCAACCCATCATTTAAGAAGCTTAAATTCTTTCCTTGTGTAGTACAAGGTACTGTTTCATAAACTACTTAAGTTAAAAAACTTATTTATATTTCAGCTGTCACTTTTTGTGAAGTATATTTCACTTAAGAGTTGTACAGACAGTCCTCAGGGTAAGGAGTCAGTAGTAATGATGCTCACTTTGCTGTGGGTGCAGTAGTGAAATTGAAACAGTGAAGACTCAGTCCTAGGCAATGTCTTCTATGGTGATGCATCCTGGATTTTGTTTTAGTGACTCTAAGTTGCATGAAGTCCCAAGAAGGCCACACCTTCCAGGAAAAAAAATTCTGCTGTGGCTTATAAATTGTTGATAGTTTATGAAAGAGATAAAAATTTCTCTGTATTTTCAAGGTTATAATCTTATATCTTACAGATTCACTTGGGAATATTTTGTTATTATAGTATATTAGTATATATAGTATATAGTATATTATATATATATAATATATATATAATATATATATATAATATATATAGTATATAGTATATTATAATATATTGTTATATTAGCAAGACTGATTAATTATAGAATTAATTATAGAACGTAATCTTTGAAATTTGAGAACATTGGTGTGTGTTTACCTTGATACATTTAATATATTAAAGTTTGCAATTCCACATAGTCACGATAGCCTCATTGATCGTTGTATAAAACTCGGCATCACGACACTAATGTGCTAATGATATTAGCTGATTGCTACATAACTGGAAACTACAATCATTTATATTCTTTCACTTGTCTGTGAGTTCACTGAACCATGCTTCCAGCTACAATTTTGAATCAGTTGTGATCCATGTGTCCCTCAACTTCTTTGAATCACAAATGGCAATGATACCAGTAGAAGTCTGAGCGGAGCTGGCGTGCTTTCCTTCCATCCCCATCCTTTTAAAGTAGACCACACAGCAAACCCAAAATGAAAGGGGGAAGGAACACTTTCTAACATTAAAGCTATATAGCAAAGAAAGAATGAAAGACTTTAATAAGTCGTCCAGTCTTGACAGCAGATATTTTGCATAAGGATATCCAAAGCACTTTGAAAATATTTTAGAAGCCACAGCACAGCACCTGCCTATTGCCTCAACATAGAAATAAATGTCTGTATAATGACTGATTAAACAAATGAAAAGGTGCCTACTTGGTAACTTTTAAACATCAGTTAATAAATGGACATGAAGACAATTTTAAATAGCATGCATTAGGAGTCCCAAATTAGGTATTCACACTACTTTTCAATCAACAAAATAGAAAAAGTTATCTTGCTATGAAATTTTTAAGATTTGAAGTAGACTCATTATCCGTTTGTAGGAGAGACAAACATCTAACTACTATTTATCAGTATAACTATCTAATTATTAAAGAAAAATAACTACTAAAAACATTGGTAAAGAGCTACTACTCTAAGTCCACAAAACTGAGCACACCAAACCCAAGTGACCAAATGTCCTCTCTAGGCATGCTTGACACACATCCTCTTCAAAGTCTAGTAGCAGTGGGTGCTATTCTCAGCGCTGCAGGGGTGTGCAGGAATTGGTCTCAGTTTTAATTCAGAATACACTCTTTTCAGTCAGTATCCATGCTCACTTCCCATGCTTTGTAACATTTGTAAATCAACCCATCATGTCAACAACAGATTATGAACCAGCCAGTAACGTGGCTAATGATTACTATTGAAGCACCCAAGAGGAGAACTGCCAGTTTGAGGCCAGCCTGAACTGCATCATGACACCCTATCTGAGAAATTCAAGGGCTCAGAGTATGGTGTGGTGGCAGAACCATTGTGCACAAGGCATCAATCAACTCACTCCATTCCCAAATATACCCATTAAGAGTTGGCAGATACTTCTCATATGTTCAATTCTGAGTAGAGGCTGGACTCCATGGATCTTGATAAACACTGAGAATCAGAGGTATTCATTTCGTTGCCAGTCACCTTTCTAGGATAATTCTACTCCTGGGAGTCAAAAATAATTTTTTTTTATAATTTATTTTATTTTATTTTACAATATAATTCAACTTTACATATCAGTCATAGATCACCCCGTTACCCCTCCTGCCACCCCGCCCCCCTCTCCCTGGCCCACCCCCCATTTCCATCTCCTCCAGGGCAAAGACTCCCCCGAGGATTGAGATCAACCTGGTGGACTCAGCCCAGGCAGATCTAGTCCCCTCCTCCCCAGGCTGAGCCAAGGGTCTCTACTAAGCCCCAGGTTTCAAACAGCCAATTCATGCACTGAGCACAGGACCTGGTCCAACTGCCTGGATGCCTCCTAAACAGATCAAGCCAATCAACTGTCTCACCCATTCAGAGGGCCTGATCCAGTTGGGGGCCTCTCAGCCATTGGTTCACAGTTCATGTGTTTCCATTCGTTTGGCCACTTGTCCCTGTATTCCATCCATCCCTGTTCCCAACAACTCTAGCTCACATAAACCCTCTTCCTTCTCGCCAATTGGACTCCCAGAGCTCCACCCAGGGCCTGACCTGGCAGGGGAGATACCATGGTCAAAAATAATTTTTTAAATGGGGTCTCACTGTGTAGCCCTGGCTGTCCTGAAACTTGCTATATAGACCAGACTGACCTTGAGTGAATAAAATAAAGATAATAAAATAAAACAGATAAAATAAAACCTATATTTAATACTTGAAATGATACCCAGGATAGTCATACCAATAGTTTTTGCCATAGAATTCTCTAGTAACTAAGTTTCCATTTTGTCTAAATCCTGTAGATAATAATTTTAGTGTGTAGAAAATAAGAGTATTATGAATTTTAAAGTACAAAATTTTACAGGTCAATAAGTACCAGAAACTGTTTAGCTTAAATTGTGTAAATAAAATTAGATAGATAGCTATCCATGAAATTCTACCTGCAGAATAAAAGTATTAAAAATGTATATAAGCCGGGCGTTGGTGGCGCACCCCTTTAATCCCAGCACTCGGGAGGCAGAGGCAGGCAGATCTCTGTGAGTTCAAGGCCAGCCTGGGCTACCAAGTGAGCTCCAGGAAAGGCGCAAAGCTACACAGAGAAACCCTGTCTCGAAAAACCAAAAAAAAAAAATTAAAATGTATATAAAAACATAAACCAGAAGAAGGATAGCTGAGAAAGGACAAGTGTATGATCATTTGCACCATACCAACTGAAAACATTGGATATCAAACATTATTATCATCCTAATTCTTGCTTAACCACCAGATCTTCTTTTAAATGGCCTATATTTTTATTACTTGAGAAGAGGAAAGCTGTGGAGGGAGGCATTATCTGCTATTGAACAGTAATAACTTCAACACAGAATACTGGATTATGGGGCCTCATGTATAAGCAAAGGTCTCTGGGCACATCTGTCAAGGAGGAAAAGCAAATGTCTGGAACATGGTTGCTTGTTTTGAAATGCCCAAGCACCCATATGCTGCCCTGACATGTGACTGTCAAAGGCTCCCAAAAGGCTGACTGGATAGTTCCTTATACACAGTGTGTTTCGATCTAGATTATTCCACTGTATACCACAATAACTCCAGTCTACTTCATCCTTCCTCCAATGGGAGTTGCCTCCCTGCCAACCACACAGAGAGATATGCTCCTTGGGGAATCAAAAGTCAGTTCACTCCCTTGACCTAAAAAATCTTGCCTCCAACTGTCATTACTGGTTCACTCTGCTCCTGATTTGCCTTAAATCTCATCTGTGTAGGGTCACATAAATGTGAGTTCACACATCTGGTGGTATCTAAGGGAGAGTTAAAGCGATAAATCTACAGGAGTCTGTTTAAGAAGAATTAGAGAAATGCATTAAAGTAAATTGAGGAAATAAACTCACGAATACAGAACAGAGTAGACAGCTAAAGTCATCCTCTGATCTGACTTGGAGCGATGTACTTCATAGGCAAGAGCAGGGAGAAGGGGCATGTGACCCTTCTCTCTCTCCTTTTAAGAGGCCACATAGAAAGGCAGGAAGCACCACCTCCTTTGGGCCCCATAGCCCAAGGTCATGGGTGGAGCAAATGCCACTACAGGGAGTACCCCTCCTTCACCAAAAGGGTGAAGGGGAGGACCAGAGAGGATAAAGTAGACTGAAGTTCAACAATTCCCAAAGAGATTCTATGGTTTAGAAGAAGTGGAAGCTTCAACTGTGAAATTCCAGTCCTTTCCAAAGATTAGACACACAACCAAAGATGTGCAAACTTTGCCAATGCCTACTTGATATTTTAACATAAAAATAAAACTAAGAAATTAAAACTAAGGAAATATAGCTTTAAATAAGTATAGATGAGTACTAAACTCTTTAGCTGTATTCAAATTCCATTTAATGTGGAATGTGGGTACATCTAGGAGTGTGTATGTTGCAGGATAAATTGCAATAATAAAATTTCCCTAGAAAATAAAATTATTTAGCACCTGGAAGAGTCTGACTTAATAAACAAATATTACTTTATGGACATTAAACAATGAAACAACTAGAAATATTTTGAGAATAGTAAAGAAGGATCAAACTGAGAAAGGAAGAGGCTGTGATAAGAATAAAAGGCCCAGAATTCATGAAGATAAATCATAGCTGGCGTGCAGAGAATTGTTTTCTGGAGGGTTATGGAAGGTCACTTTGAGTGCTGCATGGTGTCTGGTTATATCTCATGCTAAGACAGTAAGAGGAAGGAAACATATGTTCATTGTTATCTAATGGACCCTGGGGTCAGAAAACAGTGGATCCCAAATTGTGGTGGTCAGAATGCTAGTATATGCAACATATATTCAAATCTTCCACCCAAGAAAATGCACCTGCATAAATTACCTGTCAAATGGCATGGGGCTGACAGGATTATTAATCTAGCTCCTTTCAAAACCATCCAGCTAAGGTGAGACAAATAACACATGAACAGTGACAGAAAGAGGACCAGAAATGCAGTCTCTCTGCATCTTCTAACTGAAAATTCAAATGCAACAATGAACACACATCCTGGGTGTGCAAGAAGAGTTACAGCACTGGCCAGCATTGGGACCCCAAGTGCAGGCAAGTAAGTCAGCAGGCCCTCTTGACATTACATCTTCATTCATTTCCATCTGATCTTTCTCACCTTGATGATTTCTTTTCTTTTCTTTTTTCTTTTTTTGCATTTTACACTTTTGGTCTGTCATTGTTCCTTCTGTGTATCAGTAATAAGTATAATTCACTTAAATTGAACCAAAATATTGTGATGTAAAAACATCCATTTGTTTCATATAAATCTTTTTTTTATTTTTAATTTATTTTATTTTATTTTACAATATAATTCAACTTTACATATCAGTCATAGATCCCCCCGTTACCCCTCCTGCCACCCCACCCCCCTCTCCCCGGCCCACCCCCCATTTCCATCTCCTCCAGGGCAAAGACTCCCCCGAGGATTGAGATAAACCTGGTGGACTCAGCCCACAAAATCCACAGTGGTTATTACATTCATTGAGGGGGAATACAGCTCAAAAAGTTACCTAAAGCACTTACTTATTTTCTTCTTGTTTTAGCTTTTGATGACAGAGATTGAACACAAGGCTTTGTACATGTTCCACTACCCTGAGTCTCATCCACAGCCAACAACATGTGTTTTGAAATCCAAAAACAAAAACAAAAATTACATTTCTGTGATATTAATATTTCTCTTAAATGTTCAGTTTTAAAATGATTGTTAACATTTATTTAACTGGCATAATTATTTTAAAGATTAAAGATAACTTTAAAAGCTCTGTAAATAATGTTTCTGATTTAATTATGGTGAATATTCAAAGACGTATTTGTCATTATGAGAGATGTCTTTGCAATCTTAAAATACTGTTGCCTATATATTTAACATAGTTGTTTCCTTTTAGCAACAGGCTCTGTGCTAACTAGAATGTTGTACTTTTTGACAAGTTAAAAAATAAAAGGTTTAATCCACTAAAATGTTGACCACTACTTTAATTTAGATTCATCTGTCTACAGGGCTGCATCATAGCTGGTACCATTTTGACAGACACCTAGTATAACGATTCATTTGTTTTTTTCTGCTCTAGTAACTGCTTCATAAATTATCATTAATGTCCACCTAAAACTCAGCAAGAAATCATCCTTGGCATATTAATCTATATTCTATTAATAGATGAGTTCACTGTTCAGAATACATTTTCTATTTTCATTTTCAAAATACCCCCATAAACTAAAAACATACAGAGGATCCTAGTACTCTTTCTAACATACGAGATACTTAAACGGTTAAGTGTGTCAGTATGTAACAGAACTCTGGTTTCATTTTCATTTTCTTATTCATATATAGACAAAGAGCATTAATGCTTCAATTACAAGATAATATGAAGCAATCTAATTTTGTCTTTTATTTGATTTTGACTTAGTTTTAAATATGCGTCTTAATAAATAACTATAGAATGATGAAATTACAATGGCTAACTGGCAACTTGAGGACATTAAAATTTATGAAGTATGGTTTAAGTACAGAAAGAGTGAGGAAGATGATTATGAGAGAGAAGGAGAGAGAGAGAGAGAGAGAGAGAGAGAGAGAGAGAACAACGAGCCAGGAAGCAGATCCTGTTGTCAAGGTATGAATTTAAACAGAGGGGCAGCATTTCAGGTCCAGTGTCCTTGGAAAATTAGAGACATAATTACTGTCAAGAACACAGAAATTTACTCATATTCATCAGCTAGTTGATTTTTGACAAAAGTACCAAAAATATAGTAGAAGAAAAGGCAGTCACTTCAGGAAATGGTGCCCAACAAAACTGGGTGTCTTTATATGAAAGAATGAAATTAGATCCTTTTGTCTAATGATGTAAAACCTCAACATGGAGCAAACATCTAATTCATAAACAGAAACTGTGGAATTGCAGCCAGCATTGGGATTGGCAAAGACTTCCTAGACAAGATACTAAAGCACAAGCAAGAAAAGCAAGAGTAAACACATGGCCTGACACAAAACTGAGGTTTCTGCACAGCAAGGGAACCACTCAACAGGACTCAGAGATGATCTCCAGAAAGTGGGAGCATATTTGCAAACAATACCTCGGAAAAGAGTTTGACAACCAGAATATTTTTCAAGACTCCTAAAACAAGCACCAAAGTTATAATCTAATTGTTTAATGGGCTAAAGAACTAAATAAACATTTCTCTGTAAACATGGGAATTATGAACAAACACATGACACAGTGCACAGTGTCTCCAGTTATCAGAGGATGCAACCAAAAATTCTCTCCTCACAGTTAGAATGGTCATCATCAAAGGGCAAGAGATGCCCTGTGTTGATGAGGCTGCTTCTTATGCACTGCTGGTGGGAATGGACAAGAATACAGGCAGTAGAGAAAGCAGGAGACATAGTCCTCAAACACAGAAAACGGAACTACCATGTAACCAAGCTACCCCACTGCTATGTATAGGTCTAAAGGACAGGAAAACATTGTACCTTCCCTTTAAGAACTGTCTTAGCTAATAATATTTTTTATTAAAATACTCTGACTCTTATAGCTCAAATTTTCTAAAATTTAGAATGTAATGTTTTCCAGGTTATCTGCCATTAGAGATGAAACTGGAGTTATAACTGTCTATTACTTGCAGAGATATATTGTTATTGTTAGTATTTTTTTACGATGCGATGTTGGTTATGCTACGGCGCTGGTTAAACGGCGCTGCACCCCCTCTGCCTGGTCGTCGCCCGCGGCAGCCATGCCAGCAGAGGAGCATGCTGATTAAAAGAATCATAGCCATGGTTAACCTTTTCAAGCTTTATTGGGAGGGGGAGAGGAAGAGAGAGAAAGAGAGAGACAGAGAGAGAAGGAGAGAGAAAAAGAGAGAGACAGAGAGATAGAGGGGGGGAGGGAGAGAGAAAGGGAGCCCGACGGGAGGAAAGGAGCGGAAAGGAAGGGAAGGAACAGAGCGCCCACCCGCTTTTTAGGCTGGGACACTGGAGAAGGTTGATGACATAATTAAAGACCAAACCCTTACAGTTATAACGATGAGTAATATTTGATACATCAGAGTATATATATATATGCCATGAGGTTATCTAAGCATCATAAGCATATTTTCAAGTTTAAAATGGTAAAATATCATGCAGTTGGACTTCCTATGGTTAAATGCAGTTATGACAGCTCTTCTGTCAATGACATGGGATTCCCAAAGGTAATATTATATTAGTAATACTAACACTCAAAATGCCATAAATATAAATTACCAATAATTAATGAGAGCTGCATTTTCAAAGGGAGAAGGAGAGCTGAGGGAAGTACAGGCGACAGGGACATGGATCCATTTCCGGTTTCATCGTAGTTGACCCTGCTCTGGAATCAGTACCTCCAACACAAACAGGTCACAGTTCGTCAGCCTTTGTCCCAACCCCTATCCATTTCCAGCTACACGTTTTTCACCACTTCTTTCCCTTGACACTTCAATCCAAACGCTTCCTTCCATTAATCTTCTCCAAGGAGCCAATAACTGTATGCTTTGTTCCCCTCGTCACAAAGGCACTAAATTGAAGCTCAGAGAAAATACGTGAAATACCAGGTCCCTCATTCATGATAGAAATAAATGACAGCCATTTCTGAAATCCGAATAGAGAAGAGCTAGTCATTATTACTAATGAGTAAATTTGACTTGCTCTTGATAGTGTCAAAAGATCAGGATCCCACCAATCCCACAACAAGATTCATCAGTTCCCACCACTTTGTCCCTTGGGATTTATTCACTCTTCAAAATAAGTGAGTAAATAGCTCAATATCATATGCCATTGTGAGAAAATATGATATTACCTATAAAAATGCACTCTGTCACCAAGGAACACACTGGAATTAAATAAATATACCATTCATAAAAGCCAGAAGAAGGCACGTATCCAGATCATCAGATAAAGGGCTTGTGGCACAAATCTCGTCAAATAATTTGATCCTAGAAACCCACATGAAAGTGACAGAAGAGAATCAACTAAGCAAAGTTTTCCTTTGACCTCCACAAATGAAGTGTCACATGCCACCCTCCCACATATCGATAATAACTTTCAAAGTTATTATAATTAATTTTTATAAAGCAGTAGAAGGTCACTTCTCTTTCATGTAATCATTTGGATACAAGAGATCTAGGAGTCAATTGTATTCTCATGGACACAGGAAGGAGAGGAGGCTCTCTCTGTGGCCTAATCGTGCATTGTTTTTCTCCCGACAAACACCTATGGCATCAGGAAGTCTGGGAGTCATGCATATTCTTTGTATTTCAAACAGCAAGTAGGAAGAATGCTTTAAAAGGTTATTTGTAATAGTATTTGCTCCACCTATAACCTTGGGCTATAGGGCCTGAAGGAGGTGGTGCTTCTTGCCTGTGGTGACCTCTTAAAAGGAAAGTAAGAGGAGTCATAATCTCTTCTTGGTGTGATCAGAGAGCAAACGGCCATGTGCATTAGCTCACCAATGGAACTCCGTTCTATATTTCATGAGTGTATTTCCTCAGCTTATACCTTAATAAATTCCCTGATAACCCTTAAGCAGACTCCCATGGACTTCTCACCTAAGCTATTCCCTAGTCTTCATAGGCAATTCAAGGTTTTTACCTAACTTGTAGTTACTCACTAAACAAAACTCTTTGTATGACCATATCCACTGCATGTGAGGCTGGGAAATCAGAGGACTAGAAAGGTAGTCAGTGACTACCAGCACACTTCAGGGGAGTTCAGCAATGTGTGCACCAGATCCAGGTAGTCTGTGAAGCCCTAGCCCCGACATATCCACATAATCCCTCCCACCCAGAACACCTGCTCACAAAAGGAAAATTCCTATAGTCTAAGAGGCTTGGCTTGGAGACATGATGGGCCAATTGGGCTATTCTCAGTAATGAGAGAGCCTCTAGGGGGAAGTTCTGTGAGTGTTCTACATAGCATCTCTAAGTAATATATACTTGCTTTCATTTTCTTATTTATGGCAAGAATTTCAGCATTTCAAAGAAAAATCTTCTCATAGGCCAGTGGGTTGGCTCAGTGGGTAAAGGTGCCTGTCTCCAGGCCTGACAACCTGAGTTCTATCCCCAAGATTCACATCTTGGGTAGAGAGAACCAATTCTCCCAGGTTTTCCTCTGTCCCATGGTACCAAAGTACCCTCATGTACACACACACACACACACACACACACACACACAAATAAATTAAAATGCAGTTAAATTTTTGAAATCCTTAAAATTTCTAGTAGAAGGTGTTTTATGTACACCCACTACCAAGTATTTCTAGATAATTGAGTTTTAAATTTGTATTTTATCTTTCTGTTGTGATTTATCCTCTCAGAAATGATTTCAAGAGCTTTCATAACAATTGGCTCAAAGGATTTTTTTTATTTTCTTACATTTTTTTCTCTGACTCTGTGGCATTAGTTTTATGGGAGTTCACAGATTTGAGAGGTGATAACAGGAAAAAAGATCGAAACCTGAAGGGCAGTAGCATAGTAAAACAATTTTGGAGAGGAGAACACTAGAATTCCCAAGTAGAAGGGTATTAGAGTGAGGGCTTCCATGTCCAAGTGTTAACACTCAGCAGGTTGGTTAGATGTCTGAAGGACAGCAGCAGCTTGGGGGCTCATATCAGGGAACTTCTGTCAAGTAAGATTTCCTGAGATATGCCAAACACAGGCTCTTATGTCACTAACAGTGTGCATATTTGAACTGTGTGTTTTAATAATTAGATGTGTAAAAGCATGAGTTTGGCATTAGAGGAATTTTCAATGAATTGGGTCTCAGCCAATAGTAAAGCAGCTTGCAGGCCATTGTACATAGGCAATCTTCTGTTTGTGTATATAATGTCTAATCTTAGATGCTGTATGACTGCCGAGAACTAAATGTCTCTGTGGGTGCAAATGAAAGAACGTTCCATCAACCTTCAGTCCACACATGTTAAATGGAGTTCTGAGTAAAAATTTGGGGAGAATACTAATGAGTAAGGTGCAAAGGCAATCGTCTAAAAGATTACCCTGGGAAGGACGAAACCCGATTGATGAATGACTGCAGGTTGAATGCATCCCCATCTCTAAACTTCTCATAGAAACTCATAGTTAACAAGAGCATGAGCATGTGTCTGAATGTTTTGTATTCCAGGAAAGGTATCCTGACCCATCCCGTCTCTTTTCACCAGTTCTGATGGAACATTTGTGAACACTCTTACCTACAGGCTACAGGCCATCTCCCATCAGCAGGGAATGTCTCAAGAAACATGGCCTGAACAATGTACACAAGAATGTCATGCTCACAATACAAATAATGACATCTGATGAATCTAAACTGTAAGGATGAATTTCAACAGACGTCTATTAATTACCAAATGGTTTGCATATAGGTGTTAGACCCTCACATCTAAATCATTTCTGAGACAGGGGAAATGGATGATAAAACTGACCATTAAGAACAAAAGAGCTAGGAAGGAACAAAAAGGTTTGATAGAGATAAACTAGTACCTTGCAGTATGAGACCTGCATCACAGTGAATTAGGTAGTAGGGGACACTTGCACATATTTCTAGACTGATAATGCAACAAGGCCAAGATTCCTCCATGCTACCCCCTTTACATCCCCTCCTATTGGAAAGTCCCTTAGAAAATTACCCAGCCCTTCCCCAGGGACTTGAGGTCAAGATACACCCCGCTAACTGCTGCTTTTTGCTTCTGTTAAATGACTTGCTTACACTTCCCCCCTGCAACTTCCAACCAGGATGTGGCTTTTCACTTTAAAAGCTCCCAGCAAAAAGCAGTCAGGGTTGCTCTGTGAAAACTGTTTCTCTCCAGGCAGTCATCAGCCTGCTTAATAAATACTCTCAAATTTAGACTTTGGTTTGTTGAATGGTTCTTGGGGTTTTTGCCCCACAACAATAATGATGACCTGACCTTCTTAGGGAAATTCACATCATTTCTGCTTAAGGTTCAGTAATTATTTTCACCCTGAAACTCATGGATCATTTTAGTAAGTTCATCAGCTAGCTTGAGTCTACAGTTATATCAATATTCTTAAATGTTCCTTTAAAGATGATAGCATGTTTATTCAGCCATAATCCATTTGCTGGTTCTGAATTTATATACATTTTTAGAAGAGATTGGCATCTACATAGAACTTACGTTACATCGTCCTTTCCTTAACTGTTATATATGAAGCTTTAGACAGCCATGGTGAATAACAGGGGCAAGGAATGTTTTGTCGTAATGAATATAATGAAGAGAACTTATGCTGTGGATGACTGATTGATAAATAAAACAGTGATTGGCCAGTAGTCAGGCAGGAAGTATAGACGGGACTAACAGAGAGGAGAATTAACAGAACAGGAAGGTGGAGAGCAGGAGACGCCAGCCTGCAGTCCAGGAAACATCATGTAAAGGCGACACATGGTAACATACAGATTAACAGAAATGGGCTGAGTATAAGAGTAAGAGCTAGACAATGGTAGGCCCGAGCTAATGGCCGAGCAGTTTAAATAATATAAGTGTCTGTATGTTTATTTTATAAGTGGGCTACAGGACTGCTGGGGCTTGGCGGGACCTGGGGAGAAAAACTCTAGCTACACACAAGTATTTCTGATGACCTATGGGGGAAAAAAAAAACCCTCTATCACATGACTAGTTCCACCATGGTGTTGACCGGCCATCTGAAAGAAAACCAAAATTGGGAGCCTCATGGTAATAAGCACAGAGAAGAACAGAACAATCTGGACCAGAAAAGTAAAGCAAGTCTTACAAAGTTGCCTCTAAGTGTCATTAAATAACACATATTTCACTGTGCAGGGATGCTCTTTTCAAATGTCATTGTAGTGCTGCCAATAACTTTCAAGTGCTAAAATATTTCCCTAAATTTATTATATGATATTTTCTGTTTCCTACATGTTAAACTTATGTAGGTATGATACTTAGGATGAGACTGTTTTTGAATAGATAGAAATAGAAATACCATTTGTGATGAATAATCTTTGGCCAAGAAATAATGCCAATATAGTCATGACTTCAATGATTTAGATAACCCTCCAAGTTTATTTCAACATATGATCTTCACAAATGTCACAGTAGTGTTGTGTACACCAAACTTTGGGTTTTTTGTACTGGGGTCATATTCTCCTAATTCTCTGTACCCAAATTTTCTTTCAATATTTTCAATAACCCTGTGATGTACACAGACAGATTTTTCAAAGAAATATAATTTAGGGTTTATCTAAAGAAAGAAGAAAATAAGGTTTATCTTTTCATACCAATTAAAAGACCCCTAATTACATAATTTCTTATCTTCTGTCATTGAGAGAGAAGAAAAAAAAGCATATAAGCCCAGGTTCACTAGTAAAAAAAGATGTACGAAGATAGAAGGGAGAGATGTATTAAGTACATGATTCTTCTCTCACTCCCTGTGCCAGACAGAAATAAGATGCAAGTAGTCTTAGGAGGTCCGCTTCCAGCCCAGAGTTTGTAATTAAAGCTTCAGTGATTTATTGTGATGAAACACAACCTTGACTTCAGACCAGGATTCCCTGTGAACTGCTCTAGCACCAGGTGTTTAGTGCTGCTTCTATTCACTCATTGGGAAGTGGATACTCTGAATGGTCCTGAAAGCTTCCTTCGATCCCTTTGTAGGACATCCATCTTCTTTATGGGAAGAAGAGATTTACCAAAGACACTGATGCAACCAAAAATACTGTAATTCAGTTACTCAAAGAAAGACTATGGTGTAGCTGGGAGTGGTGGCATGTGACCTAAACACCAGCCTGTTCTACATAGCAAGTTCCAGAACA
>CABHPH010134175.1:28665-45658 GCA_902168325.1 Peromyscus nudipes | reverse complement strand
AAAAAAAAAATCAGTCACTGTGGTCAGGTGTTGGTGATGTTTCAAAATTAGGAAATATAACCAAGTTATCTACACAAGGAGTAGAGTTGAGGGGTCACTCATGGGGAGCCTCATTACCATCACTTTACAACTTAATTCTTTCCTTAGCCATCCTTAGGCATTTTATATTCAGCTGTAACTGTGTGATCACACCCATTTCTGATTTCTCCTAATCACTAATGCCATGGAGAAGCATCTATTTCTAGCTGTCTTATTAACCTTCAAATCAATTGGACGTTTCTAAAGTGCCTAGAGCTCTGTCAGATGCTTAGAACAATGTGCTGGTAACAATTATTCCTCTCTGTGTCTCTCTTCTCTGTCTCTCTCAGTCTTTGTCTCTTTGTCTCTGTCTGGATCTTTCTGTCTAACTGTCAGTCTCTCTAGGTCTCTGTCTCTCTGCCTCTGTATGCCTCTGTTGGTCTCTCTATTTTATCTCTGTCTATCTTTGTTGGTATCTCTCTTTCTGTCTCTCTGTCTCTCTCTCCCTGTCTGTCTGCAGACCAAAGCCAGAGAGGTGACATATACCTGAGATATTCAGACTTCTGCCTGAAGGTCAGTTGGATCTGCCAACATATGTTACTGATTTTGTGACATGGAAGCCATCTGGAAAGAACAGACCAGTAAAATGTATGCTCTCTGTTTTCTTAAATTCAGTTCTAGCCAAATGTTTACAGAATTATCTGAAGAGATTTGCAGTTTCTTGTTGGGTCTTATTAAAACTTGGCAAACCTTTAGTAATGAGCATATCAACAACCCACCAGGAATTTGATGTCACTCCTAAAATACTTGATTTTTTTAATGTTTATTGAATAATTTTTAATTGGAAGCCCCAGGGCCTTTTCTGATCAGTTGCCCACAATGCCACATGAAAGCATGGTATGCATATTCAGCTTGAAATGGCAGTGGCAGCCGAAGAGAAACAAAGCCTGTGTAAGCCTAGAAGAGGCCAGGAAAGGAGGCTCCAATGAGATCTGGGGAGAAATAGCTTCAGTGTGAGTGCTTTAAGATGCAGGAAAAGAAAGAATCCAAAACTAGGTTAATCAGAGCATTGTCCTTGTGCAGCATTTTCACAGCTAAACCCAAAATATTGGCACAATGGACCAAGTGCTACTCAGAAACCAGGGTCCCTCATCTACACCAGGATTGTAGGTCACAGCCACGTCTATCAACATTTGAAAATATACTTCATAAAATAATAATAATGATTCTAGCAGTTTCCTCTCTAATATCCAGCATAACAGTGCCACATTAGTCATACGTGTTTTCAATGATCAAAACCTCAAAGAATTTCCTGTGCATTTACTGTAACCTGCCAAGTCCCACATTTGAGTTCCCAATCTCTCTCACTATAGCTCTGCCCGGTGCACCCAGTCCTGTGTGAAGACTCAGCATCTGAAGCCATGCAATATAGTTCAAATTCCAGTCCCATTCTTTACCAACCTGCCTCGAGGAAGTCACTTCAGTTCATTTTTGTTCCTTTTCACTGTGAAATAAGAATTGAAGTAGGGCTTATCCTATGCGATTGTTGTGAATAGTAAATGAGTTGATATGTGAATGCTTTAGCACAATGTCTCATGCCTGGTGAGAGCCATATTGTGTAAATGCTTAAAAATGCACTGGATACGCCCAGCCCACAGAGTTTATTACATTACTTTCTCTTTCTGTTTGTTGGTTATAGTGTGGATTAGTTAGCTTACAGAGAACCTGGGCAAGTTATTAGTTCTTTTTCTTCTGTGAAACTGAGCCTGAAGTAGATACTCAGTAAATTCTATTGAGTAGAATTTTAAAAAGTCAGATGTTTTTCTTTTTTAATCTTCTTTGTAATAATAGCTGTTACAGCTTTCAAAAAGTAGAGTTTTAGAAAAGAACAAGCCAGAAAAATATGAGGGATAAGAATTAAAAGTGTAACTGTCTAAAAGAAAGTAGATGTTGAGTGAGTTTCCAATTTCTTTTACGTGTTTGAAATGTATTTTCAAGAGAGAAAGCCATGTGGAAAACTGAACTAGCGCTAGAGTCTCCATCTTCTATTATTGAGTTTTAATTCACTGTAAGAGTCCTTCTGTTTCAAAGTCCACCCTTCGTTCTCTGCTCCATTAGATTCCTACCCCATCTTCACCATCACCATCCCTTCCCAACTTCATGTGTCATTATTATTATTAAACCTTAGTCAATCAGTGCTTCCAGCATGTGTCATGTGTGTGGTGTAGGACTGCCGACTGGAGTGTAAGTAGCTTTTCAAGGGCCACATCCTCGAGGAACCCTCTCCCAGCAGCTATCATTTACCAATACTTACTCATCTAATAGTGGAGTTTGGTGTCCACCTACCTTCTCTGTGCTAGTATTTTGTTTAACTTGCTCTTGCAGGTGTCTTGGGTGTGTTCTCACAGCCACTGTGAGTTCACATGTGCAGCTGGAAAATGTTTAGTAACAAGTTGTGTTGTGTCCTGAAAACACTTTTGATTGTACTCTCTGGCTCCTACAATCTCTCCACCCCCCTCTTCTGTGATCTCTGATCCTTGAGAGAAAGAGACAAATGTGACCAATTTAGGGTTGAGCGTTCTGCACATTGATCAATTGTGAGTCTCAGTATTAATCACTACTTACTGTTCAACGTAGCTTTTCTACACAGGTTTTGAGATGTGCACTAATCTATGGGTATAATAATAAGTCATTAGAAGTCAGTTTAATACTATGTCCATTTAGTAGAATAATGACAGGTTCTCCTTTAGGGCATATGACTTATTTAGCCAAAGTTTCTTGGTCCTAATAATGGATGAGCATGAGTTATGTCTTGTGGAGTAACCAAGAGCAATGAAAATAACCTGTAATGTTTAGGGGTCTATGAGACCTCAGTGGCAAATAACTCCAAGACAGGCAACCCATTTCTGGCACCAGGCTTTTTGTTTGTTTGTTTGTTTGTTTGTTTGTTTGTTTATAATCTGTGATGACTAGGAGGAGGACTGTCCCTTATTCTAGATTAAGCCCATTGAAACTGTTTTTGTGTAAGTGTTATTGTGGGATACTTTGTGTATAGTCCATTTTGTATTTACTGAACTAAATTAGTTTGAGAAAAGGATTGCTCAGAGTTATCTGGCCTCCAGATTTGTTAAGCATAAGTAGAGTTAGGAATTAGGTAAGGCAAGTAGATTGTTTCCTAATTTCATGAGAAATTGCTGCAAAAAAACTCTACATCTAAAACTCATAATTTTAGACATGTGGAAGGTCAATAGCTCTTGATTTTAAGAAAGCAGGAATCCTATTCTTAAATTTTTTATTAGACTAGTTTGTGTATGTTCTTATTCCCTAGATGTTCAGATTTTATGTCAATTATGCCAAATTTACAATAAATCTGTCAGCATTTCATTTGTTATATAGTGGTTGTCCTTAGCTAACTTATCAAAATCTCAGAGCACATTTATTGAAGAGCACTGAATTACAGCAGCTATCATTTCAATGCTAATACAATCATCCAACAAAACTGGGATCCAGCAACTCTATCTTTATATTTTATGTTAAGTTTAGCTCATAGCTGGCTGCTTGACTTCTGAATTGTATAAAGTTTGGAGTAAATCAAATCCCTTACAGGAGTACACAGTGGTCTCTTCAGATGGATTTTTGTTGACTTTTCTCAACATGTTAAAAATCTCTCTTCTTTTAATTTTTCTAACTCCATGCTGTTTACATTCTCCTCTCTTCTCTTCCATTGGTCCTTCTGAACCTCAGTTCATAGCTCTCTATTCTACTTTATATATAATGCTCCAGATTTCATCTTGATTCTCCCAGTGGTTTCAAATTATATCTCTGATAGATGACTCTGGAATAGTCACTTCAGCCTTTCAAAATTCCAATAAGTTCTTCCAAAAGCCTGTATCTTGGTTAGGGTGTCTATTGATGTAAGGAGACACCATGACCATGGCAACTCTTATAAAGGAAAAAATTTAATTTGGGCTGGCTTACAGTTTCAGAGATTCAGTCCATTATCTTCATAGCAGCATGCAGGCAGACATGGTGCTGGAGAAGGAGTTGAGAGTTCTAGATCTTGAGCTGCAGGCAACAGGAAGTTAACTGTGACACTGGGCATTGCTTGAGCATAGGAGACCTCAAAGCCCACCCCCACAGTGACACACTTCCTCCAACATGGCCATACCTACTCCAAAAAGCCATACCTCAAAATAGTGCCACTCTCTGTGGGGGATATTTTCTTTCAAACCACCACAGCCTGCTGGGCCCCTCTTCTTGGATGACATCACTACATATGGAATTTAATGTGTTTTGGAATGAATTCATCATGCTCTGAGATCATCTCTCTATAATTTCCTTACTATTTTTCCTTCACTCATTAGGAAACCAGCATCCCCATTGGCTACTCTACCCTGATTCCATATCCACCCCACCACAATTATTGAATGTTCGATCATCTTCATATTTTTACAGTCTTCTGTTCAGGAGAGGCAAGTTAACATTTCATAAAACACACACTTTAAAGATCAGCAATCTGGTGTTGGATAGAAATATATGCTGGATAGAAAGATACCTCTTACATCTCTTCTGTTAGATTAGCACTGGAGAGCAGGGCCTAGAATTATACATGATAATTACTATTGAACTGATAAATGAATGTTTCCTGCCTCAGCTTCTTTGCTCTCTCAGTATATTTCAGAGTAATCACTCTTTGTAAATTGTGTTGTTCCTCACGTCACTTCCACTGAATCCCTTCAGTACTTACACTCACTCACTTGTAATGGTGTTTCCCAGTCCTGACTAAACATTAATATTATTAATATTGATCAGTGATATGATAGAAACTATCACCATAAGAACATCTTTGCTCATCAACTATCACGAACAATGTCTGCAAAAACAATTATAGTCCTAAATATCAGATAATTATCAGCTAGGCCAAATCCATGTTTTTTTTCCACTCAAAATAGTAATTCTCATGAGCCATAGATTATGCAGTAAAATCTATATTGTGGACTCTGGAAAGGGAAGCTTTTTATAATATGTTCTCAATCACCCTGAAGAACATTATTACTTGTATTCTTTAAACAAAAATTCTTCTCTTGTAATTCTTATCCACAAATGTGCCTTGCAAGATGCTATTTCCTTGCTATTACTTATAGAATAGGTTGACTATGATAGAGTGCAACTTTACTTTCTTTTAATGGGAGAATGGAATGAACATAAAAAAGGACATTAATGCACTCAACCAATCACACAGCAATTTACAGTGCTTGTGAACTTTCTAGGGCATCTGTGTCTGCTTACCAATAATGACTCTGAATTCTGATGAATTATAAGAAGTTGTAACAATGGAGCAGATAGGATCAGAGATGAGATGTTCTGGCCTCTCCTGGGGAGGGAAATGTTTTCTGAAGGAAGAAGAGTGGCCATATATTTCTATCCAACACCAGATTGCTGATCTTTAAAGCGTGTGTTTTATGAAATGTTAACTTGCCTCTCCTGAAGCTAGGCACCACTTTTTACATGGTATGAGGACATACTGACTCCAAATGCCTAAAGTGGAGGCAAAGAAAAAGGGTCTTCAAGAACAACCCGAGGTAATTCTACCCTGACTACTTACTTTTCTTTTCCCACATGCTGTTTCTAACTGTCTCGGCCGCATCTCATATTCCGTATGGAAAGCACAAACGCTAAAACTTGAGAGACATCATTTAAAGGCAAATAATGTTTTATCACATAGTTAACTCCTTCCCGAAGGAGACCTCTTGCTCAGAAGACACAAAGGGCACCCACTTTAGAATGATTGCCTGTACTCATGGCCGGGTTAGTCACAGATGTGTGTTTAAGTGAGATGCAGTGTTCGGGTCATGTGATCGCATCACGTCGAGTTCTGCAGACCTGTTTTCACCTGCGCTTAACTCCTGAGTGTTCTGGAAAATCCAGAAGCTTTTTGGAGAGGCTAAGATGACTTACATTGTTTTATGCCAAACTGGAGCTATGCTTTCCATTAACTTCTAAATGAAGGGCACTAGCCAGGTGTACTTAATGAGTACTTACAGAAAAATACGTGGGTTCGCAAGACCTTTGAAGCTCTTCCTTTTCATAGCAAGTCCAATGCCTTCTGGTGATGTGACAGATCCCTGTGATAATCAGCTGAAGAGGTTTACTGGGCTGAAGAACTTGGGGATTTGGATCTGTTATCTTGGCAGCTTGACTTTGGGGTGTGTGGTGGAGCAGAACATTGTGGCAGGGAAGATTGCAGACCAAAACCACCCATCTTATCACTGGGAAGAAAAAATAGTATAGGAAGAACCAAGGGTCTCACAATGGTACCCGAGTCTGTCCCCAGTAGAATAAATTTCCCACTAGGCCACAACCCTTACGTTTCCACCACTCCTCGATTGTGACAAACTGGGGACCATTTTTAACAAATAGGCCTTTGGGGACATTCTGTTTCCAAACAAAAGTTGTAGTCAGTTACATTTGTGAGTTATTCCAAACTTGTATCCAGCCAAATATTTTTTCAAAAGCACAGAGAAAAATGGCAATGGTAGGCAGAGTTATGATCCAGTGCAAAGATCTCTGTGTTCTAATCCTAGGGACCTGTGATATTATGATTCAGATGTAATTACAGACCTTGAGATAGGGAGAAGCTCTGACTGGTCAGGGTGGGACTAATCTAACTCCCAAATCCATAAAGAGATTATCTGTTTTTAAGGGAAGAAAGACCTATTTACTGTGTCCTTTGCCTTACAGAAGCTTCTCAGTTTCAGGAGGTCCCATTTATTAACTGTTGCTCTCAGTGTCTGTGATACCAGTGTTATATTTAGTAAGTGGTCTCCTGTGCCAATGCGTTCAAGACTACTTCCTACTTTTTCTTCTATCAGGTTCAGTGTAACTGTTTTTATATTGAGGTCTTTGATCCACTTGGACTTGAGTTTTGTGCATGGTGATCGTTATGGATCTATTTGCGATCTTCTACATGTTGACATCCAGTTATGCCAGCACCGTTGAAGATGCTTTCTTTTTTCACTGTACAGTTTTGGCTTCTTTGTCAAAAATCAAGTGTTCATAGGTGTGTGGGTTAATGTCAGGGTCTTCAATTAGATTCCAATTGGTCCACATGTCAATTTTTATGCCAACACTAAGCTGTTTTTATTACTATAGCTCTATAGTAGAGCTTGAGGTCAGGGAAGGTGATGCCTCCAGAGGTTGCTTTATTATACAGGATTCTTTTAGCTGTCCTGGGTTTTCACATGCTCAACTATGTTCATAGCAGAATTATTCCTAATAGCCAGAACCTGGATACAACCTAGATGCCCTTCAACTGAAGAATGGATTAAGAAAATGTGTGGTACATATACACAATGGAGTACTACTCAGCTGAAAAAAAAAAACAATGACATCATGAAATTAGTGGAACTAAATAATATCATCTTAAGTGAGATAACCCAGACTTAGAAGGACAAACATGGTATGTACCCACTCATAAGTGGATACTAGATGTAAAGCAAAGGATAACCAGACAACAATCTACAACTAGAGAAGAGAAGCTAGCTAACAAGGAAGACCCAAAGAGGGACACATGGATTGCCATGGGAAGGGGAAAGAGATGAGATCTCCATGAGTAAACTGGGGATGAATGGTGGGCAATGTAGGGTAGGGGATAGGAGATGAGAACATAAGGGAATGGGATGGTCAAGCTGGAACAGGGATGGAGTGGGAAAGCAGTGAAAAAGATACCATGATAGAAGGAGACATCATGGGGATAGAGAGAAACCAGGTGCTAGGGAAGTTGCCAGGAATCCCCAAGGATGACCTCAGCTTGGACTACTAGAAATAGTGGAGAGGGTGCCTGAACTGAACTGGCTTACCCCAGTGACCAGATCATTGAATATCCTAACTGTCATCACAGAGCTTTCCTCCAGTGACTGATGGAAGCAGATGCAGAGATCCATAGCCAAACACCAGGCAGAGCTCCAGGAGTCCAGTCAAAGAGAGAGAAAAGGAATTCTATGAGCAAGTGCATCAAGATCATGATGGGGAAACCTGTAGAGATGACCAAACCAAGCTAGTTGGATCTCATGAAAGTTGGATCAATGGCTGTGGAGCCTGTATGGGACTGGACTAGGCCCTCTGCATGGCAAAACAATTGTGCAGCTTGATCTGCTTGTGGAGCTCCCTGGCAGTAGGATCAGAATCCATCCCTGGTGCATGAACAGGCTTTTTGGAGCCCTCTACCTATGATGGGACACTGAAGCCTTGAGGCAGGGGGAAGGGCTTGGACTTGCCTCTAATGTGGGAGTGGGTGGGGGTGGTGGGTGGGAGGGGGAGGCTGGGGGGTGGTATGTAAAATGAATGAAAAAAATTTCTTAATTAAAAAAAGGGGGAAGAAAGACTGAATGCCATTGGAGAAAGGGACCATGGGTCAAGACATGGAAACTTTTCCAAGCTATGAAGGACAAGGCAAGACTTCTTTCTGGAGTCTAGGGGGGATATCAGCTTCTTCTACAATCTTAAGACTGTGAAGTCACACATTTATGTGGTACCAAGCAACTCAGCTGTAGGAATTTGTTATTACAACCATAGAAAACTAATAGGAGTTTTCATGAACATTTGTCTCTAGTGGAGGGTGGGGAGGACAGGGGAGGGCGCAAATAATAAAAGGGGGACCTGTAGGGCCCTGGCCCCCGTTTTGGGTAACTGCTGCCTTGCTTGCGCACCTTGACATTGACATCCTCCCTATGCTAATTCCCTGCCAGATTCCACCCTCCTGAATGCTTAAGAGAAGTTCCTTGTCTGGTATCCTGAATAATGGACGTTAACAGATTAGAAGCAAGATTGTAAAACATCAGTAGCGAACTTCCGCCCTCCAGGGTCCTCCCATTGTGCTGTAAGCCTGTATTTAAGACCTCCTCCCCCCTCAATAAATGACATTCGGCTTTTAAAATTAATATATATATATAATTGAATGAATACTGTGAATGTAATCTATGAATACCACAAATGTGATTAATATCATGAGTGTAATTAATGAATATCATGAGTGTAAATTAAAAAATAAATTAATTAATTAAAAAAAGCCTTTTTCAATGGTGAGAATCTAGATTCTGACTTTTGACATTGCCCAACAAATACCTAATGTCTATCTACTTCCTAATCTAACTATAACATAATTTCACTTTAAACACAGTTTTATTAAAATGTAGCTTGCATGTGTTTCACCTATTTAAAGCATATAATTCAGTGCTTTTAATGTAGTCACAGGAGTTTATGATTATTAGGAAAATCTAATCAGATATATGATTATATGTACAAATACATAGACAGAGACAGAGAGGCTGAGACACAGAGAGAGATAGACACCACACACAGACACATAACACACACACACACACACACAAGAGAGAGAGAGAGAGAGACAGAGACAGAGAGAGGGAGAGAGAGATAGAGAACAAGACAGGCAGGCAGGTGGGCAGACAGATACACACACACACACACACACACACAGACACACATGCAGAGAGGAGAGAGAGAGAGACAGAGAGAGAGGGAGGGAAGGAGGGAGGGAGAGGAAGAGAGAGAGAGAGACACACACACACACAGAGACAGAGAAAGAGAGACAGAGACAGAGAGAGACTCATGTATTCCAGGCTAGTCTCACACTTGTTATGTATCCCATACTGGTCTTGATTTTTTTTTTCTAATTTAACTTTTATTGCTTCTTTGTGGATTTCACATCATGCATCTTCATCCCACTCATCTGCCTATCCCCTTGCATCAGCCCTCTGTCCTTGAAATTCCCCAAGATAAAACAAAATAAAATTTAAAAGGAAAAAAACAAAACAAAAAACAGAAACTCTTGTCATGGAAGCTGTAGTATGTTACAGTGAGTCACACAGCTTACCCTATATAGTCCATACATCTTTACTTGCAAGTGTTCATTGCAATGAGTATCGGTCTGGTTCGAGGCCTCTGTTTTCTACAATACAATGGACGCTAGGTCCTCACTGGGGCTCCTCTTGTATATCCCCTTGTTGCCCTGTGTCATGGAGATCCTGCAGTTTTGGGTCAGCAGGTCAGGCCCTTTCACATGCTCCACAAGATCATAGATGGGGTGGATGCTGGGGTGGGTCAACTCATAGCCCTGGTTCTGGGCCTCAGTGGTTGCAGGGTTGGTCAGCCCGCCAACTTTCCCCCATTCTCACCACTGTAGTGACCTCTCCAGCACTGCAGTAAGCAGAAAGGAGCTGGCTGGTTCTTCTGCTCTCTTGCCCTTGGGGCCAGCTCACCTGTACCCACACCACCAGGGCCAGCTCTACTGTGCTGCCCAGGAGAGGTGTAGGGGCCACTCTCCCAAGTGCTGCAGCAGGTGAGAGGCAGGGCCAGCTCTCTTGCTCTTGTGACCTCAGGGCCAGCCCTCCTATTGTCACAGGCAGCAAGGGGTGGGGTGGGGCTTCTCTCCCTTGCCCACACCACTGTATGGCAGATGAGAGGCAGGGCCAGATCTCTCATGGCCTGTCAACCTTCCAGCTCTACTGCACTGTTCAGGCAAGGCACAGGGCCAGTTCTCACTAGTGCTGCACCCAGGGAGAGGCAAGTCCAACTCTGTGCAGCCCTATCCTCGCGGCTTGGTAACCGGAGCCACTGACATCAAAACAGACCATGGCTGCTGCAGGGCCAAGGACCCAGATACGGCCCGTGACAGCGCCCAGGCCTGGCCAACACCATGGCCATGGTAGCAAGCAAGACCACCTGTCTCAGACCACTCCTCACTGGCTTCACCTCTTCAGATCTGCCTCTCTCCACAGAACATGAGCCATTCAGTCTCTCTTCTATACCCCACCATATATTTGCTCACCATGACAGTGCATAACTGCCCAGAGCCACAAGGCAGGCCTATGTTTTCTCCTACCTGCCAAGGATGAAGAGTCCCAGGCAGGCATGTCTGGCCTTGATTTCTTAATGTTTCTGTCTTCACTTCGAAGTCTTGAGATTGCAGGTGTGTGTCAACAGAGTCCTGGCTAAAACGGACTTCTAATTTTAGAACATTTTCAACCTCCTAAGATAAACCACACATAAGTTAGTGGTCAACCCTCAAGCCCTCACCGCAAGAGTCAGACACCACTAGTCCACTTCCTGTTTCTACAAATTTGCCTACTTGGAGTAGTTCACATAACTAGAACGCCACAATGCCTGGCTGTTGCACTTGGCTTTTTTGATTTAACGTCACTTTCAACATCCACACATCTTGTAGCACATCTTTCTTTGTACTTAATACTATTTCTTTATGTGGAATGCATGTTTTCTCCTTCAGCTAACATTAATAAATCTCAAGTTGTTTCCACTGTTTATCAATAAGCAATCTTCCTGTAATGTAAACACTTGTGTACAAGTTTGTGTGTTATTCTGTCTTTTTGTTTTTCTTAAGTGCATACTTAGGAACTAAATTACTGAGTTTTAGTATAAGTGTATGCCAAACTTTTAAAAAACAGTTGCATCATTTTGCATTTGTATTGAAATGTATAAGCTTTCTAATTGTTTCACAACGTTGCTTTTTTTCTCTTTTTACTCACAGCAATCTGAGTGGCTGAAGAGCTGTGTTTCACAGAGAATTTTTTTCTTTGCATATACCTAATAACTAATAATGTTGAAGTGTTTATTGGTTGTTGGTTAAGCCCATTTATAGAATGTGTATACATATCATCTATTATATTAAAATTGAGTTATTTATTATTATTGAGTATGTATATATTATTTGTAAATACTTTTTTCCATTTTAAAAGCTAGTCTTCAATTTCTTGATGGTATTTTTATGCCACAAAGATTTTAATATTGACATAACTTCACATATTTATTTTTTGTTGTTATTGTTCATGCTTTGGGTGTTCTCTAAGAAATTATCACATGATACATGGTCATGAAAATTTATTTCTGTATTTTCTTCTGAAAGTTTGTTTGTTTACCGGTTGCATTCAGGACTTCTGTCTATTTTGTTACTTTTGGTATCATGGAATGAAGGGTCGAACTTGTTCCTCTGCTAGCAGATCAATAATAATAATGAATTATTCTGTTATTACTTATTGAGAAAACTGTATTTTCTGACAAAATCAGCCCTGTTTATTCATGACCTTTTTCATGAATTTTTCTGACATTTTTGTGAAAACACCAATTGACCATACACACACAATAAATGTTTCTAGATTCTTAGTTCTGTTCCCTGGTCTGCATGTCTACGGCATCGCACGACCACAGAATCTTGATTACTTCAGTTTTGCTATAGCAGCAAGTCACTCACTTCCTTTACTAAGGTTTTGCTGTATGTTTTATTATTTTGGGGTGATGCTATAAATGGAATTGTTTTCTTAGTTTAATTCTCATGGTGTCTTCGTGAGTGCATAAAATCTATTTCTGCATATTGGTATTTTTTATGCCTTGTGCTGAACTTGGATTTTAATTCTAATAGTGTCTGTAGCATGTATATGTACTCTGAGAGTCTTTATACAGAAGATCATGCCATCTGCACACAGAGCCAGTTATATTTTTTCTAATATGGATTGTTTTTATTTCTTTTTTTTTTAATTGAATTACTATGGACGGAGCCTCTACTATAATTTCTGAATGGTGTGAGTGTCATGCCTGTATTGTTATTAATTTTGAAGGAAAATATTCACTTATGTCATAAAGTATGATGTTTAATAGTGGAAATTTGTGGGTGCTTTTTATTACAATAGAGAAACTGGCCTTCATTCTTTTTTTTTAAATCAGGAATGGGTTTTGAATTTTGTCAATATTTCTGCATCTTCAAAGGCAATCATGTAATATTACACCACTTGATTTTTAGATGCTAAAACATGACTACATTCTTTGGATTCTTCTTCTGTTTTTTGGAAGGATTTTTGAATGGCTAACATTACTTACTCATTGGCTATTTGCTAAAACTCACCAATGGGCATGATCTTTTTTGTGTGTAAGGGGGCAGATTTTAAATAACTCATTCAGTCTCTTTGCTTGGTATAGGCCTATTTTGACCTTTTTTCACTTTGTATATAAAAGTAATTTTCATCTTTCTAGGAATTTGCTCACTTCATTTAATCTGTTGACATGAAATTGCCAATAGAGTTCTTCTATAATCTCTTTTTGTTTCTGTAAGTACAATAATGATTTTTTCCTTTACACTCCCAGCTTTAGTAATTTAAGGCTTCTTTTTTGTGATAAATCTAGTTCTGGGTTCATCAGTCTTGTTGGTCTTTGTACATAATCAGCTTGGCTTTAGTGTTTTCCTTAAGTTATCTCATTTAGCTCTATTCTGGTGTCTGTATTTCCTTTTTTATTTTTAATTATTTCTTTTGTGTTCAATAAACTCTTCCTTTTCAAGTATTTTAAGGGGAAAGCAAAGGTTGTTGATTTGAGATAGTTTTTAAACTATAACATTGTTAATAATTCCTTGAGAAGTTCACACAGTATTTTGATCATATTCACTTCCCACCCTTAGCTACCTTTGCCTACCCATTATCCCTAACTTTATTCTTTTTTTCCTTAAGTAAGCCACTGAGTATAATTTGTACCACCCATACACTCCCCAGTGTAGGACTGTTTATTGGAGCACCTAACAGGAGCCATACTCTTAAAGAAAACTGACTCTCCTTGCCCCAGAAACCCTCAGCTGTCCGTAGATCCTTGGTAAAGGGTATGGGGCTTATGAGATCCCTGTTCACACAAGAATGTTGACTGGCTTGTTCTTGTGCAGGTAACCATAGTTGCTGTGAGTTTACAAATTACAAAATTAACATATCAAAATCAGTAGCCTTCCTATATATCAAAGACAGGCAGACTGTAAAAGAAATCAGAAACAATCCTGTCTTAGTCAGGGTTTTTATTGCTGTGAAGAGACACCAAGACCATAGCAACTCTTACAAAGAAAACATTTAATTGTGGTGGCTCAATTACAGTTCAAAGGTTCAGTCCAATTATCATCATGGTAGGGAGCATGAGGGAATGCAAGCAGACATGGGGCTGGCTACATCTTGATCAGAAGGCAACAGAAAGTTGATTGAGATATTGTGTGGCATCTTGAGCATATATGACACCTCCATAATGGCACACTTCCTCCAACAACACCACACCTACACCAACAAGGGCACACCTCTTAATAGTGCCACTCCCTTTGGCACTATTTTCTTTCAAACCTTTGGGGACATTTTCTTTCAAACCACCACATTCCACTCCCTGGTCCCCAAAGGTCTGTAACCATATCATAACGAAAAAAAGGCATTCAGTCCAACTTCAATAGTCCCTATAGTCTATCACAGTCCCAAACTTATTTAAAACCCTAAAGTTCAAATTCTCTTCTGAGATTCATGCAATCTCTTCCAACATATAATGGCACAGGATATACATTACTATTCCAAAATGTAGGGAAGGAAGCATAGTGAGGAATACTGGACCACAGCAAGATCAAAAATGAGCTGGGCAAACTCCAAACTCTGCATCTCCATGTCTGATGTCAAAACACTCTTCAGATCTCCAACTCTCTTCACCTTTGTTGACTGAAACATACGTCTTTCTCTTGGGATGGTTCCACTCCCTGTTCGCAGCTTTCCTTGGCAGGTATCCCATGGCTCTAGTATCTCCAATATCTTGGGTTCTCCAAGGCAATCCAGGTTTCAACTTCACATCTTTAAGCAGTGGCCTCTCTAGGCCACCATTCCAGGACAACCATGACATGTGCCTGGTCTCAGCAGCTCTCCTTTGTCTCTGGGGCAAATTTCATAGCTCCTTTCTGCTATCCTTAACTCCAGAACCACATGGCCAAAGCTGCCAAGTTCTGCTGCTTACTAGGGCTGGAACATGCCCTCCCTCCCCCCCTGTTCAATTATGTCTTCACTAGCTTTCTGTCTTTCACTACCTAAGCTTAGCTGTCCCGAAACTGGATCTCTACACCAGGCTAGCCACAAACTCAGAGATCCACCAGCCTCTGCCTTCCAAGTGCTGGGATTAAAGGTGTATGCCACCATAGCCAGCTCTAAGCTTTTCTTTAGTTTCTTTTTACAAGTTGGAAACTTACCTGGCTGGGATCTTGCCCTGAGGTCACAATTCCCTTTATTCCATTTCTTAATCTGTTTATCTCCTTGAACACAGGAATCTCCTTGAACACAGGATTTAGCTCTGTTCCACTTCCTGGTGACCCTTTCCTCAATCTGCACGTTTTTTTTGTGCTCAACTTGCTCCTTTTCATCATAAATCTCCATTAGAGTTAACACTAACAACCACATGACAGAATCTATATACTAGGCTGTTTTGAGATTTCCTCAGCCAATGTAATTCATACAAAACTGTTCACTTTAGCCTCAAGTAAACTTCTTGCACAAGGGCAAAAAGCAGCCACATTCTTCACCAAAATATCACAAGAATGGTCTCCAGGCAACATACTAAAATTCTTCTCCTCTGAAACTTGAGTGAGCCCCCATACAGTTCAAATAACTCTTGGCACCTATGTCTTCCATGCTCCTATTACCACAGCCCGTTAAGCAGTGCTTAAAATATTCCACTGCTTTCCTAACCTAAAATACCAAAGTCCAAATTCCTCCAAACAGAAACATGATCAGGTCTATCACAGCAATACCCTAATTCCTGGTACCAACTTCTGTCTTAGTTCGGGTTTCTATTTCTGTGAAGAGACACCAAGATCTTGCAACTCTTACAAAGGAAACATTTAATTGTAGTGGCTCGCTTATAGTTCAGAGGTTCAGTCCACTATCATCATGGCAGGGAGTATGAGGGCATGCAGGCAGACATGATGCTGGCTACCTCTTGGTCAGAAGGCAACAGGAAGTTGACTGAGACACTGGATTGCATCTTGAGCATATATGATACCTCAAAGCTGGCCTCCACAATGACACATTTCTTCCAAGACCACACCTACTCCAACAAGGCCACACCTCCAAAAAGTGCCACTTCTTCTGGAGACCATTTTCTTTCAAACCACCACAAATCACATTCACTGTAGCCTCAATAAAAAAAATAAAATAAAATAAAACAAAGCAAATGGAAAACTTTTTAATACATTTCTTTTTTCACAGTTAATCACAATTTCCTTCTGGGTACTGGTTCATATATATTTTGGCTAAATTTCCCTTCTAATTTCTCATTCAGCATAATGTTTACTTAGAGGTGTACAGCTTAATTTCTATGTACTTAATATTTCCCACCAAATCTTGTTTTGACTTCTAACTTCATTCCAACGGTGTTGAATTATTTCATTCCTTTTAAATTTCCCAAGACTTTGTTATGATCTAGTGGTCTAGAATGTTTCCTACCATGGAGGGTAGTACATGTGTACTCAAAAGAAGTGTATTCTGTTAGTGTTGAATAGAATGTGATATAAATAGATGCCAGTTAGTTCTTTGTAGTTTCTCATAATTTTCAAAATTCCTAATTGATTACTAGCTTTTGACCAGTTGCTACTTCTTCAACTGAAAGTAGAGTGTTGATGTCTCTAGTTATTACTGCTGATTTGTCAAATTCTTCTTTTTGGTCCCTTCATTTATTGGATTTATATGTAAGATTCTGTTACTAGGTTCATAGATATTTATATTGTTATATCTTCCTGATCATTGTCATTTTTGTTATTTTGAAATACCTCTATTTGACTTGAATAATTTTTTACTTTAATTCTATTTTGTCTGATAATATAGCCAGTCAAACTCATTTACAATTTTATTGCAAATTTTGCCTATTCATATCACTAAATTTGATGTGTTTGGGCCCAGAGAATATTGACAATTATATATCAGTTTTCCTGTGATTTTTACTGAATGGGTACAGCCTAGTACATGTGCACAGACTTCTTGACTTTCAGACTTGTCTATGATTGAATTGATATTTGTCTACTTTTTAGACAAACACATACACACACACACACACACACACCCCTAGAGAGAGAGAGAGAAAGAGAAAGAGAGAGAGAGAGAGAGAGAGAGAGAGAGAG
>CABHPH010134175.1:4649-28655 GCA_902168325.1 Peromyscus nudipes | reverse complement strand
AGAGAGAGAGAGAGAGAGAGAGAGAGAGAGAGGTTAGAGGATAGCTTGTGGAAGTTTATTCTATTCTTCTACCATGCAGGTTCTGGAAATTAACAGGTTGTCATGGGTGGCAGCAAGCATCTTTGCCCACTGAACCATCTCATCCACTACTAATTCTCCACTTCCTATTCTAAATAAAGTACACACCTTCATTCAGAATTGCTTGGTTCCTCGTCATTAGCATTTGCCTTTCCCTGTGGGAAGAACCTCTGCACAGTTACCAGAGCACCAGAGCTGTGAGCAGGGACCTAGAATGATAAATGAACAGTGAACAATGGAGTGGCCACCTAAGTAGACCTTCGACCTTAGCCAAAAAGCCTGCATGGTAGAAAGTAGACTAGACTTTTCTATGTATGTCCAAAGCATAGCTTCTAGAATGGAATTAGTGGGTGTGCATCCCCAAACTGAGAGGAAATGTCCACTTTCTTGGATGCACATATCTAGTTTGGCTTATTTTTAGTATTGACTTATTTTACATGGAGTTTAAACAGCAAAGGTGATAGAAAGAAGGATGTCTCAGATGGCAAAGAGTCTCATCATTCTTGATATGTCTGCTAGATTTTCTTGAATGAAGGTTTGTCCATTTACTATGTGTTTTTTTGAGGCTTTCATAGGCTGTTGATGATTTTTCAATTTTAAACATTCAGTTTTCTTGTGGAGAAAGTTTCTTGAGCTCCTGACATTGTCATTATGGAAGTCCTCTTCCTCATACCTCTTCTTCTCTCCTCTTCCTTGTCTTTCTTTTCTGCAGTGTTTGGGATCAAACCCAGAACTTTAAACTCACTGGGAACAATTTCTGCCACTGAGATACATCCCAAAGTTATCTAAAAATGTGTCTTGGAATCAAATGAGAAGAGATATTGATGGGAGTGGATGAGCATGGGAACAGGAGGGATTAAGTGGGAAGAGGATAGAGGGAGAGAGTGCTGGGAAAGACACTGAAATCAGGGGCATCTCTAGAAAGAGCTAGAAACCTAGTGCAATGGAAACTCCTAGGGATCTATGGGGCTAAGACTCCTAACAATGGGGGATACAGAGCCTGAACTGGCCATCTCCTGTAACCAGGCAAGCCTTCCAGTGGAGGGACTGTGAACCCAATCCAGCCACATAACCTTCGACCTACAATTTGCAATACCTATATGATATGCTGGTGTAGATGTGGCACAAATATTGTGGAAGTGGCCAACTAATGATTGGTGCATCTTGAGACCCATGCCATTAGAGGGAGCCCACCCCTGCCACTGCCACTGCCTGGAGGGCCAAGACCCAGGGGCTGGACAGGCCAGAGACCTAAGATAGAACCAAACAGGACTGAAAAAAAGTCAATGAAATGATACCTAATGATATTCTGCTATCCTCATAGACTGGTGCCTACCCCAATTGTCATCAGAGAAGCTTCACTTAACAACTGATGGAAAACGATACAGAAAACCACAACCAAACATTAGGCAGACCTCAGGGAAGCCGGTGGAAGAGGGAATGAAGGATTATGGGAGTCAAAGGGGCAAAGACACCACAGGAAAACCCACAAAGTCAACTAAATTGGGCTCATAGGTGCTCAGAGAGACTGGCCTGCCAACCAGAGAGTTTGCATGGGACTGACTTAGGCCCTCCACTAGGTCAGTCACAATTGTGTAGCTTGGTCTTCTTATGGAGCCCCTAACAATGGAAGCAGGGGCTGTCTCTGATTCTCTTACCTGCCTCAGGGACCCTTTCCTCCAACTGGGTTGCTTTGTCTAGCCTTAATAGATGAGAATGTACCTAGTCTTACTGAAACTTGATTTGTCACGGCTGGCTGATATCCAGCGGAGGCCTTCACTTTTCTGATGAGAAATGAGGAGTGGATGTGGGCAGGGAAGGGATTAGGGGCAGGAAAGAAAGAGGGAAATGTGATCAGTCTTGGGTAAAAATTAATTAAGAAAAAACAAAAAAAAAATCACATAGATATATAAAATCTTGATCTCAAATTAAAGTCTTTCTAATCAAATGACAAAGATTACAGAGTTTTTTGAGAGGAGCAGGACTTAGTACCTAATGCACTTAGGGAAGCAGTACAGCTTAACTTTAGACACAATTTGCCACGTACAATGTAGTGTCCAGACATTAAGAAAAGGAGAAAAGCATTATGGGAAAAATAGGCAGGCAGTGAGATTTAAAGAAACTTGTTACGGATCTCATTAGATGAATATGGTAATGGAAAGACCAAAACTGATGAAGAGCTATGTCTATGGAAGTATGGCACTAGACAGTGGATCTCAGCATCATAACAAAATAAAATGTTTCTATCCCTATTTTTACAAAGGAGAAGATGAAAGCTTAGAGAAATTTCAATAACCAAATTTATAGACTTAGCAGATTCTAGAATAAGATTAATATCTGATAGTTCCTGTGTTCAGAAACCACAATTAAGGCCCAGAAAAAAACAAAGTTAATTCACAGACTGATTCCCAAGGACCATTTTTCTGGGCAGGTTGCAAGGAAAGACAACACAGGGGCTAAGCAGGCCTATTGATCACATGATTTCCAGACAAGACATTCAGTGCCAATCAGTAGACATTTCAGCTTTGTGCTATGGGTTCAGCCTGCTAGGAATATAACAACATGGAAGCCACTTGTATTCACAGCAATAAAAACTAACAGGGACTTGGTGAGTTGATAGAAATTATAATATTAATAATGGCCTTTTGGAGAAGATAAAGTTAGGATAAAGAAGAGTATGGGGCAATGTCACTCAGTCATGAAATTCAGTGAAAGAGTTTATTATGGTAACAGAAAGACAAGTGAGACAGACAGGCTTGGGGGAGGAAAAGAGCATTGAAGTCGGCCAAATCATGAGGATAGAGGTCCTCTCTCTCAGAGAACGTGATATATTCAGGAAAGAGAATATGGCTATGTTTCATAGTGGTTAGTCACATGAGAGTGGACTTGTTAAAGATGATCATGCTAAAGAAGGCTATGAAAGACTTGTTTGGCATGGTGAGATTTTTGAACTGTATTTTAGCAGGCAAAAAGAAGTTGTTGTTTTTTTTTTTAAATACTCAAAGGATGCTTTATCCTACCACAAGGACACTTGCTCAACTATGTTCATAGCAGTGCTATTTGTAATAGTGCTAGAAACTGGAAACAACCTAGATCTCCCTCAACCAAAGAATGGATAAAGAAAAGGTTGCACATTTATACAATGGAGCATTATTTAGCTGTTAAGAATATAGCATCATGAAATTTGCAGGTAAAAAGGATGGAACTAGAAAAAAATCATCCTGAGTGAGGAGGTAACTTGGACCCAAATAGACAAACATGGGATGTACTCACTTATAAGTGGCTATTACCTGTAAAATAAAGGATAATCATGTTATAGTTCACAGACCCAGAGAGGCTAAGTACAAGGAGAGCCCAAGGGGGGATTCATGGATCTCCCTGGGAAGAGAAAATAGAATAGATTTCATGTGTGGACTGGGGGCAGATGGGGATGGGAGCAAAATGGATGAAGTAGGAGGTGAAAGGAGAGAGTCCTGGAAGAGGTTCCTGGAATTAGGGGACATTTCAGAGGTGAGGTAGAAACCTAGGGCAACAGAAACTCCCAGGAATCCATAAGCATGACTCTACAGAAGCAATGGGGGATATGGAACCTGAACTGGTCATCTTCTGTAACTAGGCAAGTCTTCCAGTGGAGGGATTGGGAGCCACAAAACCTCCAACCTACAATTAGTCCTGCTTCTATGATGTGCTAGGTTAAAGGTGGAGCAGAACTTGTGGGAGTGGCCAACCAGTGACTGGTCCAAATTGAGACTCATATCACGAGAGGGATCCCATACCTGCCACTTCCTGGAGGGCCAGGATCCAGAGTCTGGATAGCCCAGAGACCACAGATAGAACCAAACATGATTGCCAAAAAAAGGTCAATGATTCCTAAAGATACTCTGCTGTACTCATAGACCAGAGCCTAGCATAATGATCATCAGAGAGGCTTCATCCAGTCACTTCTGGGAGTAGATGCAGACACTCACAGTCAAACATTAGGTAGAGTTCCTCACAGCCAAGCGTTAGGTAGAGCTCGGAGAATTCTGAAGAGGGCAAGGAAAGACTATAGGAGCCAGAGGGGTCTAGACACAACAAAACAGCCCATAGAATCAACTAACCAGGGCTCATAGGGGCTCACGGAGATGCAACAAATGAACGAGGAGTGTATGGATCCGACCTACATCCTCTGCATATATGTTATGGTTGTGTAGTTTGATGTTCCTGTGGGACTCCTAACAGTGGGAGCCGGGGGTGTCTCTAACACTATTGCCTGCTTTTGGGACACTTTTCCTCCTACTGGGTTGCCTCATCCAGCCTTAATATGAGGAGATATGCCTAGTTTTGTTATGACTTGACATGCCAGGTTTGGTTGATATCCTTGGGAGGCCTGTCCTTTCATGAAGGGAAAGGAAGAGGCATGGATCTGGGGGAGAGGGGATATTGTGGAGAGAGACTGGCAGAAGAGGACGGAGGGGAACCTCAGTCAAGATGCAATATATGAGAGAAGAACACATTTTAAAAAAGAGAAAAAGAAAGAATGATATGACCACATAAGATATGACTATCTCAATATATATGTGTGTGTGTGTGTGTGTGTGTATGTGTATACATACACATTTATATACACATAAACACATAACCTCTATGCAACATAGCCATATATGCATTTAAGAAGGAGAGAGAGAGAGAGAAAGAGAGAGCGAGAGACAGAGAGAGATGTACAATATAGCTCTGGCTGGCCTTGAACTCACACAAATCTCCCTGCCTCTCTCAAGTGATAGAATTGAAGGTGTGTGACACCATGTCTTGCCATATGATCATATTTTACCTTCAAAATATTTTCACAGGGTATCTGGATGTGTTAGGTACATTTGGATACAGAAGCCCATTTTGGATGCCACTTGCAGGTAGTAGTTTTGGTAGGGGTGATGAAGTGATGCGGTTATAATGAAGATGGACAGACTGGATTAAAATCTAGAGCTACTAGAAGCGTAGAATTAATAGGACTTGGAGACTCATGAAAGAGCAGAATTTGTTGTCATCTCTAATTTGAAAGAGACGAATTTTTCTCCTGTTACTATCAGTCTGTTACCTGAGTCTGTTTCCATTGTCATAGAAAGGACCAGTCATAAGGAGAGGGGACAAAAACCAAAGAAGGCAATTGTGGAGAGAGGAATCACTGAGATCAGGCAAAGGGAGTAGTGTTCATTATTCTCAGACGAGAGACATTTCCTCCCTGACAAGCAGGCACTGAGTACATACTTGAGAGTTCCAAGGAGTCTAGACTCCATGTCCAAGACCCTAGGGAAGGGATGACAAGCATAGAACAAGATGGATATGTCACTTCCCTGGAAGGCTACTTGAGTGCCTGCCTGCTTAGCAGTGGTCATACTTGGAGAGCTCTTGCATGGAAACATCTCTGTCTTTGTTAAACATGTTATGCTCTAAGAGCAACCCAGTGAGGCCTTAGAAGAAGCAGCCTGAAATGCCACTAGAATATGTATGAAAAGGGTACAGGAGAGTAGGAAGTTGGAAATATAAATTTGAAAGATTACCAATGACTGCTAATGTTACTATTAACTGCTGGAAATTATTACTTTTTGGTGACTCAAGACTTTGTTACTGTAGGGCAACCCCCATGCAGCAGTTGGTTGCCCAGATATGTGAGCAGGAAAGCTGAAAACCAGACCCAAGTGTAGGGTTTTGCTTACTACGTCAATGGCAGGGCATAGAAATCTGTGGCTAGACTGGTTGCAGGAACATTTGATGAGGTGAGGTAGAGGCAAAGGTGCTTGGAGATGGGGTCAAGGTCTCTGGTTGGCACTTACTGATTGCCTTGTCTAGATTAATATGAGTTATATAAATTGCATATGTTAGAATTAGTAATATACCCATGAAGACAGTACTTTATTCCAATTTTCAAAAGAAAAAATAAAATCTTAGAAAGTTTGGATAACTTGAAAAAAGTCATATATAGACATTAACAGAAATAATAACATGAATCATAGTCATTTCCTATATCAGGCATTAATTTAGAATGCTGTAGTCTACATTTATTTTATTTTATCACTTTATTTTGTTATTTCAGTACTAGGGATTGACATGGTAGTTACTACTTCTTAGTAAAGTGCTCTACCACTGACCTTATAAAATAACTTATAATTATTATCATCACATTAAAGCACAAAACACCTTAGTAGTTACTTAGCAGTTCTGTTGCTATTAAGTGGCAATAAGTAGAACCTAGATTACATGTACAAAATGGGATATCAAGGCTGCTGTTACTAAAACACCCTTGTTTTAGCCCATGAGAAACAGCTCTGATTTAAGGAATTTTAGGAGACATTGTATTTGAGACATTTTGAAAACCTTTCTTCTAAGTATATTAGTAAAGATCTTAATCTGTATAAAACTAAATTTAGACAAAACAACACAGAAGAAATGGAATTAAAATTCATATTGTATCAATATAATACAAAATACAAAGGGGAATAAACAAATGTTATAAGACTTTGGAGAGATTCTTGGTGACTTTTTTTCTGCCCATGACTTGTCAGTCAAATTTCCCACTGAAACACCTCTGAGTTCTTTGTGAGAATGGTTACATTTTTTTCTTATGCTAACAGCTTAAGTGTAAGCATTCTGTAGGAAAGCACTCACAGCCCAAGTTTCCTCGTTATTCCCTCAAATCCCTGACGGGGAAGCTTGTTTGAAAGTCACCCTTTTTCACTAGTCAGCACAGCCTCGGATAGTTCTTCAGTGGATACCAGCCTCAATATTTCTTTCACCCCAATACTTACTCTCTCCCACAATTGCCAATCTGTGAAAAAGACATAAGGAAACAGCTCATTTGTGTCTTGACTGACTTGTTACTATATAATTAACCTTGAAGAAGTTCACAAGAGGATGACAATTATCTGTGGCTTTCTGTACAAATCTGAACTTGCTGTAGACAGTGACCACAGTGCTGTATTTATAAACAAACTTAACAAAAGTACCATAAATGCACAGTTTTCCCCCTCATTAACAGTTTAAGTAAAAATCTGTATGGCTGTTGATGAAATTTAGAACCTTTCTCCTATAAGTCTTCTGATGAGCTCACTCTCTTGTCAATGTCATAACATCTGCAGAGAATCATCACAATAATGATAGTAGTGTGTAGGAATCATCTTTTGTGATGCCTTATAGCAAACTAGCTCATGAAACCTCTTCATTTGGAAAACATACATCTTTAGAATCAGACACTAAGGTTATATTTGCTAGATACTTGGTGCTAAGATCAGTGCAAACAGTTAAGTCAATGCAGCCTACTTAGCTTCTGACAAAGACATTATTGGATACTTGACTCCCAGTGGACTGAATGAATATTACACTGGCTGCAGCATGAAGTCAGAAAAGTTTCTCACCAGCCTCAGCGGAAAGATTCTGCAAGTACACGAAGCATGTAGTATTGTTACTCTGCTTTCTTCTATGAAGGTCATTTATAGATTAAAATGACTAATGTGTAGGAGGAAACACAATATAATCAGAGTTATTGCAGAGGTCACAAATGAAGAACATAATTGTTCAAGTATTTATTAGCAAAACATTTGGTAATTTTTATGGGTGATTAATGTATGCTTTCATGAGGTAGAGAAGAAGGTAGATTATTCTTTGGTTGGTTGGTCTTGTGTAGTCTATGCTCACTGGACTAGCCTCAAACTCATAGTATTCTTCCTGCTTCAGTCTCCTGAATGCTAGGATTACAAGCATGAGCCAAAGTGCCAGGCTCAAGAGTAGGATGGTCTTCATTCCTTTTAGTATATACATGCCATTGTCTTTTAACCCACTCTGATTATATAATACCAATTCTCATATGTTTTTGTGATTAATTTTAATGTATCACAATAAAAATTACCTTCCAAATCTAATCTGTGGGCAGAATCAGTCTGGAGATATGTTTTATTTGGGCAGCACTGAACTCTGAAGGTTAGAAGATGGATGTAACCTCCAGAAGGATGTTCATGGCCCACTATCCCAAGGGCCCACCTCTACATACTCTGTCTTAACTTATAGCCATCTGGCCTTGTTCACTCCTGGGTGGGCATTGGAATTTAAGGTTTCTGATTAAAGAGAATAAACAAATAACCTGGCTATTTATTTTTGCAAGACCAAATTGTATAGTGCACAGCAGACATTCTTTTTTATTATAAGTAAATGCCAGGGATGCCAGTGCCGCAGCTTGGGATTTCAGAGCACTCTGTCAGTAACATGATCTAAAGGGGCTGATTTTCACAACAATCCCCTCAAACGCTTAAATACCAGCAAAAAAGAAGAGGGAGAAAAAGGGTGAAAGACCACAGGACATTTAATTCAGCAGAAAGAGTTTCTGTCACCCTGACTGAAGGAGGGAAAAGGGCCACCCTGGCAGGTGGAAGGCTTTCTACCCACTACCCATGTGATTGCCCAGAATGCTCCTGCAATTTGGTGCTGGCAACAGCACATTCTCCCTATTTGCACATGCATGGAAACACTTTTTGTTGAAGCTACTTGACAACACTTAGTGTTTACTGTTTACCTGTCATTCTGCGAAGCCACACACAGACTGTTTAGGTTCCACCTAATGACAGTTTCTCATTCACTTTAGAGTTGAACATTCCTCTTTATTTGGCTCTTGTTGTGGTTTAACAATTCCTTTCATTTGTTGGAATTGTAGACAAGTTTGAAATGTGAGTGCACTGGTAAGACAAACACACATCATTACCTTTCCTCTCCTGGTGTGCAGCCCTTTGTGAAATCCGCCAGGGAACAGCAGTTGCTGATGCTGGGGAAGCAGAGGAGAGGAAGAGATGGCTTCAGAATGCCCATAGACTTCACAGGCATTTCTTTGAGAAGCATTTCCTAGTGACACTGGGACTTTCAGATGGAGGCTCTAGGTGGTCTGTCATGTTACATGGTGATAATGGGAGCTTCGGTAAGAGGATTCTTCGGAGTTTACAGTCCCGGGGAAGTACAGGCTCAGTCTGCTTTCCTCTCTGGTGGTTGGCCTGGCTATTCAGTTTTAATCTTGGGGACTCAGAGGGCACTTTGTATTTTACTCTAACTTCAATGAATTAAAACAAGAAGTTAGAGGAATGACCATACTAGGTCTACTCTTGCTATAGGACTTCACTGCAAGGAAAATAGAGGAATTTTTTGTGTGCCTGCCTCCAGGAAAGTTTGACATTCTTCATCCCATGTTATTATATTATTATGCCAGATGATTAAAATGAATGGCAGAAAAGGTGCCACATGTGTGGTGTCCAGAAAGAGGTCATGGTACCCAATGAAGAGATGCCAGTACACTTCAGGGACAATCTTACACACATGTAAACCCTAGAAATAGTGAGATTGATCATGGAAAGTTGTAACTGTCAAGGTGGGATGGAAGGAATATCTTGCCGTTAGCTCTGAACAGAAGCAGGATCTTGGGAGAGTCACTATGGCTGCTCTAACTTCCCTCCAAGTCAGAGCATAGAGGAAGACTGGAGTCTGAGGAGATGCAAGACCCAAAGGAAGAGGTCCTTGAGGGGCATGATGAGCTCAGGAAACCTCGAGGGAAGCTCAAGGGCCACACAGCCAAGCTCAGGCAAAAGTGGAACAAGAGGTTTCATTCCAAGCCACTTGAAACTACAGTCTAGTTGGAAATAAAAGCGACAAGTGAGTGAACCTTGGGATTAGCTCTGCCCTATTTCATGAGGCTTTAAGAAATTTGACACATATAATAAATTAAAGTTTTAGTTACCTCTTTTTCTTTTTTCAGTGTGTGTGTGTGTGTGTGTGTGTGTGTGTGTGTGTGTCTGTGTCTGTGTCTGTGTCTGTGCATGAATGTCGAGACCAGAGGTCAACTTCAGGTATAATTCTTCAGGCACCATTCACCTTTTAAATGTTTGGTTTGTTTGTTTGTTTGTTTGCTTTGAGACACAATCTCTCACCAGCCAGGAATCCAACAACTAGGCTGGGTCAGCTGGCCAGTGAACTCCAGGGCTCTGCCTGCCTCTATCTTCCCAACGTGGGGATTACAAATGCACACCCTTCCATTCCAGCTTTTTTGCATGGGTTCTGGGGTTAGGGTTGGAACTTAGGTCCTTATGCTTAAAAGGCAAACACGCTATTAAGTGAGCTACTCATTCCTACAGGCCCTGGCTTCTTGTTTTTGTTTTGTTTTAAAATATTTGTTTCTTTGTAATTTCAATGAAATTACAGGGCACTTAGAGGTGCTTAGATGTTTTAATATTTTCATGACTTTTGAAGATTTAAAAAAAAAGTTCTAAGTGAAAGTTCTATAATATGGGCTTATGTTCTTACAAGTTTACAGACTTGAGGGTGATTGTAGAGAACAGATAGTATGTCTGATAAACGCAATAAAGTTACCACCATATGATGAAGGACTTCCAACAGTGAACTACTCAACTGTGGCGAAGATGACCAATGAAAGCATGCTGATGGAGGACAGAGAAGTGTGAACCAAGTAAAAGACCCTTTTGTAGGTCAGAGAAGCCGTGGCAAAAAGAAGTTTAACATGGCTTTCTAAAGAGTTCACTGATGTATCCACAAATGAGTCAATATGAATGTCTGTGGGGCCGGCAGACTGGGAATTCAGAATACCGACAACTAGGTATCAGCCAAACAAAAGCCATCCTACTCAACACTTTGATTTTTCATCCTCAGTTACCAGTGACCCCAAAGAGGCAGGGTAACAGTTGAGGATAAGGTAAGTACAGAAGGTGGGTGACTTGCTAATTGCAGGCTGAATAGGAGACGTCTCCCTTTAGAATGAAAGCTAAATGATTGCTTATTTTCTTAAACTTTTGAGGCTATGTGATTTTAAAATGCGAGCAAGCTTCATGACTTAAAATAAATGAGATGTTTTTATTGTTGTGATCAAGAGTGATTTTCACTTGGTGCCTTTGATAAGTTTTTCACATGCTATCTAGTATGTAAAAAAATTATAAGCAACATAAAATCACATTTAATAATCTATAATGCATATTAGCATATTAGTTACAAAAGGAACTAAATGAAAATTGTCTATACATTGACTTAAACAAATGGCATCTAAAGAGTAGCTGGATGATTTAGGGGATGATGTATTGATATCACATGATCTGATGAATTAAAGAATCTGTAGGTTCCTATGTGGTCTAAAGATGGCTGTCAAAAGTACTCCATTTACATATCTTCTGTTTCTTCATCCTGGCACATTCAACAGGACCCCCAAGATTCAGCAGTCTGCAGTCCAACTGTGAAACTATCTATGGACAGGAATATATACTGACTGCTGAGCTCTATTCAGCTGCCCAAGAATAACATCACATTCCCTGGAGCCACACAGGCCCTAAATGAAAATCATTACATTTGCAAAAAGGAAATGATTAATGAACTCCAGATATATAGCCAACAATGCCTGTCCAAATCTTTAATCCTCACAGAAGCCTTGGGAATGAGGTAATAGTATCCTATTTTTTACATGAGAAAATTTTTTTCTGGGACACTTTGTACATAATGATTTGAGGTTCAAGTCCAAAGCCATTCTAACCACATTTTATTTTTCTACATTGCCTATGGTGCTCAAAATAAACACAAAGTTATCTGATCTACTCTAGGAACAGATTTTAGGCTTTCTGGTCCATATTATTCAGGTTGTAAAAGAACCCAGTGAGATACTTAAGGCCTCAAAAGGATGAATAAATAACTTCCTCCTCTAGGAACTGAAACTCTTATCAAACATAGATGAAAAGAGTTTTATCTGAAATGTGGAAACTTGAACAAGATTCATTCATTCTTGTTTGTGGAAAATTCAGAAGAAATACATGGACCTCCAGAGCAAAACTCCTGTTGATTTTAGTTAACATTGTCTAATAATCCCAAAGGCCACATGTAACAGTTATACTTTCTTATTTAATTCTGTTTGGACTGCATGAGGCAAGGTGTACAGCTTGAGATGTCAAAGAAGAGAGAGTTTCTTAACTGCCAAATTGACTGGAGAATTCAAGAGCTCTTAGCATCATGAATGGAAGCTATTACTTGAAAAAATATTGCTTCAGGAAGTTTAGACTAGAACATTAAAACAAATGGTTGTCTTGGGCATTGGAGTTAAATAAAAGTGTGTGCTAATGAAGTTCTGCTGTTTAGAATAGATATTCCATGGCTATGAGCTCATGAACACGCACTGCTGTAGGACTGTACCTTAATGATTCTCCTTTGGGGAAAAAGTAACTGAACAAATTAAGCTCATGGTATATTGGCATATCTTCTAACCCACTTCTTATTTTAGAAATGCTTAAAATTATTAATTTGCCTAAATGCCATGGGAGACAGATGCTCAAAGTTTTGCTAATTGCCCAAAGAGTTGTATTCTAAAACTGGAAACCCCAGGTGGTCCCACCTCAATTCTGAATGGCAGGAGAAGTCCTGTGGCTATTCCCTTCATTACCCAGCAGAGCCGAGGAAACAGAGATGCTTGGTCACTTTTTTTTCTAGCAGTTCTCTCTGCTTCTTCAGGAATCATGTCAGACAAGATTCAAATTGACTGGCTGAGCAATGTCAGCAGGGGGCTTAGAAAAAATCAGAATTGATTCTTTTATATTTAACAACCTCCTCGCAGCTAAGTTTCTGAATTGACACTTAAGTGAGGGTGTGGGAGCCTATAAAATAAATAGAATTTCAAGGCTTATTTTATTCAAATCTCTTTCAAGTGGAGTCCCATTTCTTACTTTTTAAATTCCTCTTCTCTTCCTAATAAGAAAGAATAGGAAGTTAGAGGCAGGGCTGTAGTGATATAACACCTATATAAATGTTATTATGAATATTATTCATTTAAACCTGGAAAATAGTAGAGTTTAAACACTGCACAAAATGTAGATTTTTGTCCTGCATTTACAGACAAGCAGCAACCACCTTGAAATGTGAAAGTGTTCAGGAACTCAGTCTTTGGGACTTCTAACACTAATATCCTTTTAGGGACATTGACATATTTACTGAAAAATATAACACAGAAAATAAAGTTCTTCGCCTGGCTTTACACCCTGGAGTGTGATCAATTTTGTGGGCTGTGGAATAAGCCAGTCCCTGGTTCCTGAGAGGATTTAGCTCAGCACCAAATGTCACTGTAATTTTAGTACTCCATCTTTTGGCCTTTGGAGTGACCATTTGTTTTGTAGAGTACATGATGTAAACTCCTCTAAAATGTTATTAATACTTTTAACCATTTCCTGTAATTATTTCAATCATTTAAAGGAACATTGTTGTTTTAAAAGATTGTCATTCTGGAAAAGGGCAATTTATAGCCAACGTGTAACTCAATGGGAAGTCAAGAGAGCAATCACCAAGAGGAATGAGATAGTCGGGCTTCTCCAAACTAACACATAAAAGGATTTCTTGGGAGCTAAATTCAGCTACAAAAGAACATAGGATTAGTCATACTGGATTGGATGCCTCAGCCTCACTATTCCACTATTCTTTCCCTCCAAGGGAAGTGCCTAATATTCTATAGGAAAATAGGAAGGCTTTGGGATATATTTGGGGATACATTCTATCAGTTTTTCCCCCTTAAAAGAAGAAGATTGTTTGTAACTTTTCCATGTGTGGAAAAATGAAAAAGCATGTGTGCTAAATCCAGAAGTTCTCAAAATTAGTCAATATTTAGGTTCTATAGTTGTGAATATTAGGACAAGGAATAATCAAGTCATTGATTACTTTTAGGTTAAGAATCATTTTTTGTTCTGTAATCCTGGAATATTACAACAGAATATATCTTCTCATTTTCATCATCTATTGTAAACTACCAAAGGGGATGATAGAATTGTTTTATAGTGTTAGCTTGGGCAGAAAAGGTTGGCCTTGATTCCATCTTCTACCCAGTTTACAAGGCTCTGTGGTACCCACTGGATTTCAGATAGGTCCTTGGAGCTGTGAGGGACCAGGAAAGGAGCTGGATACATCACATAGCGAATTTAAAATAAGGTTAGATACTGCATAAATTTCAAATGCAGATAGTTGTTCTGTGCTTGTTTCACTTTTTGGAGGATGATCAATAAGTACATCATAATGGAACCCACTTCATTTAAAACAGAACCATCTCCATTGCCCTGAGCGGCTGAGTCACTTAGGCTGTGGTTGGCTTGTTGTTGGGCAAAGCAGATCTAGCTGGACCCAACAGCAGTTCCCAGCATAGTTTCTTTTGATCTAAATCGAAAGGCCATTACAAAAAAATCTAAGGAGATACATTCTTTGCAAAAGTTTCTTTGTGTCTGTTTTTGGTAGTTTAGTTCCTAAAGTATATCCCTTTGACTGAAGTTTTACTTCTTTAGTTAGGTCTGCTTTTATTTATTTTTTTTATTCCACAAATCCATGAAAAATTTAGCACTGTAAGTTTTTCAAATATACACATCTCTAAAAAAAAAAACGTTTGCTTCAAATGATCTTTTCAGTCCAGTGAGTAGAGGTGACTCCATAAACATTCGTAGTTTTAGGTGGAAGAAGCAGAAAATTTGGGAATTAATTGTTGTCTGAAATGTTGACACAGCAGGAGGAATGGCTCAGGGGTTAGGAGATGTACTACTCTTTCAGAGGACCTGAGTTGGGTTCTCAAAACCCATGTTAGGTGACTCCTAACCACTTGTAATTCCGACTCCAGGGAACCCAATATCCTCTGGTTATTTGAGGACAGCTGCACTCACGTGCATGTACCCACAGAACACACATAAGCAAAAGTAATAATAAATGTTAGGAAATGAAACACTTAAGGTTTTGATTACAAATACACTCTTCACTCTTAACATCTTTCTCTGTCTCATTATTCAGTTCTCCATAATCCCCCTTTTTCTGCATTAGGTGGAGATAAATATCCCACCTACTCCCTGACTTCTATTCCTTGCTGTGACTTTGCTGTGTTGATTCTCAATGCATGATGAATATACCCATTTTTCAAGATGTCCCAAAATGTTAACCATTTCTTTCAGTCATATCTCTAGTTATTTTAAGTTTTTCAGAACAGTCATTCTTATTTTTCACCATTAACCAAATTTTTTTTAAAAAATATTTTTCTTTTTACTTTATTTTCTATACCATCTAATTATTTGAACTCTGTACCTTACTTGGCATGGTTCTATCTTAGGTAAAATATTCAAGCAGAAAGTACTGGGTATTTACCCCATCCCCACAAAAGACAGGTAGGTCAGATGCTGGTTTACAGTGTAGCATTTGGAAGCTGACAGTTCTGCCAGAGAATAGATGCACTTAGTCTAAAGACCCCTAAATTGATTGTGTGATGTAAGAGAAAACAAAGAAATACATGGAAGTAAAAATCCTAAGCTCAAGGACCTTAAGACCAATGAACTTTCCAGAATTCCATGAAAGTTCAATGAACTTTCCAGAATTCCATGAAGCCTGTGTTTTCACAGACAAAAAAAAAAGGATTCCCATAATGTCACAAAATTTCTACATTTTATGTGAATATAATTAAGTTTGACCAATTACTATCCAAAGCCTCTTCAGAAATGGTAGAGTCAGATATGCTGGGAAATTTATTTATTTACTAATCCCAGAGGAGACCATCACCATTACTGACTATCTGGTATTGTGAACTAATAGGCACATGCAAATCAGGGCTGACTCTGCTGTGCTGTTGTGGCTGGAGTAGTAGAGTAACACCAACTTAGCATCTCCATGGGCATTCCAAAAGACTGAATGACTTCTAAGACAATGGAACGAGACCCGTCCCTTAAGTACATGAGTAGGGATACGGGGTCTCTTCATTGCCACCTAGAGGTTTAGTTCTCTTCAAGTCATAGACTCTTAGACGCTGATTAAATTATAGAAACAGCCCAATGCTATCATTCAATGTGTGAATAAACTAAGGCGGAGACTGATTTTTCCAAGGTCACCAGTAACTTAGCTCAGACTAGAAATAGTCTTTTGTAACCCATTATAATGAAATCTAAATCAAAAGAAACTTGTTTTAAGGATACTGAATATCTTATCTTGGGCTCATTCCGATCACAGACTGGCATAAGGGTTTTCAGAGTTTATTTAATAGAATAGCTGTGCAGGGCAGGGAAAGTGAACCGAGAAAGGAGAAAAAGCCAATGCCAGGCAGTCATTACATTGCTCATTCTAGCTTGAACCAGGAGACCAGATGGCTGAAGTCTAAGCTCTCTGAGAGTAGAGAATCTGTATGTAATATACCTGAGTACAAACCTAGAAAGCCTTTAGCCATTGGCTCTCATTTGTGGCTCATTAGCATTAATTGCTTAGATTCCATATTGTGCATGCCAGAGAATGGGATAGATTCACACCCCACGCCATCCAAGAAATCCGTGCAATGGAGTGAGAAGCCTGGGCTTTAGGTAAGGTCTCATCTGGATGTACCTTCTTCTTCAGGAAGTTCACACAATGCCGTGTTAAGAACAGTGGCTACAGAATATCTGCCCCAAATGTTTGTTCAGAAGGAAGCTGAAAACAGGGTAAAAGAGTTCTCACTGAGGGGTTGGGGGGAGCGTCATGCAGTGAGAAGAGAGGGAAATTTGCTTGTGACCCCCACCCCCAGGCCCTGACCCACTCCCTGCAAAACAGAAGTTTCTGTGGTATCAGTGTCTCTAACATTTCCCAGACTCTGCCTCCACTCTGTATACCAGCATCTCCACTCTGTATACCAGCATCTCCACTTCGTTTACCAGCATCTCCACTCCGTATACCCGCGCCAGTCTTCTGTTTCCTGGTAAGTCAGCTTGCTCTATAGGAAGTAAGCATGACTACTAATGCTTCTCCAGGTCTTCTCATTCAGCTTCATCTCAGAATCACAGGGGACATGGGATACATGATTGGAGTAGAGAAGACGTTACCAGAAAAAGAAATGAAATACATGGTAAGTGAGCAAAGTAGGAGCCTCTCCTTAAGTTAGTTCAGATTTTTAACTTTTGAGTATTTTCTATTAATATGAGACTACTTGGAGAGATGTAACACCAAATTAACATTTTAGTGGGCATTCCACAAGTTTAAATGACCTCTAAGACAATGGGATGAGCCCTCTAAAGACAGGTATACGATACCACAGGTATATGACACACTGACTATTTTTCCCATTTTACAATTAACCCCAAGGGTTATCAATATTTGGTTTTCTTAAAAACTATGAAGGTATGGGCAATATGAAGTGATACTAAGTACCAATATTTTTAACTCTTGCTTAATATCTTTATTAAAACCAAGAATCATTGCTTTGTTTCCTTCCATTTTTATTTATTGAAGTTATTTGCGTCATAAAACAGAACTCACCTAAAGATGAGAAGAGAATTAAGTCTTCAAACATGAAGAACATGTTAGTGTATGTTCTCTCTCTCATCAGGAAACTGACCAAGAGATTTCAGCACTTTATAAATCTGTGTGAATTGCCATCTACATAGTTCATCACCAGAGAAGGGCCAGTATTTTTTGCACTTTTACTGTGTGCCAGGCCTTGTGCTCCAAGTTCATTCCCACATCTTCAGAATCACCCTGTGGGGCTGCTGCTGTTCTCCGCTTTGTCCAATTATAGACATGGAAGCACATGTGCTCTGGGGCTTAATAGCTCGCAAGTAACAGATCTGGGATTCGGTCCCAGGCAGTCTGCTTCTCTAACCTATTTACTACACTGCTTTGGTGATGACTTATGAAATATTGTAATGACACTGCTCTGACCCACTCTGTTGAAAGGGAAAAACGTTCTTCAAATGAGTCTTTGATTGCAAACTTCCCTTTGTCTTGCCTGAGTTATCCTGACCTCTGCCTTTGATATTTGCAGAATTGACATCTGTTAAGAATGTCATGTTGGTACATGCCCTTTCCAGACTTGGAGAGCTATTGTGGGATTATCATTCCCTGTATTTTTCACAGTGATGAATACTACAAGACAGACTTTTGACAAAGTAAACAAGCAAGAAACACTGAAAATAGAAAGCAGTAAACCTGATCATTAGTAATAATAAAAAAACACCCGTAAGAGATCTGATATATTCTCTACCTGAACATAAAGTAGGAGTAAGAACCTTATTCATATTTTCTATTCTTCTAACAATTTCTCTATAACTTGTTAGACTTGAATGCCTTTTGATCTCATATTCTCTAGATTAAATTCAAGTACTATCTATTAAATTGTGGACTATGGTTCAAAAATGTCCTGAGAACATAAATATAAATTTAAATATTTAATATAAATTTTAATAAAGCTTAACCAACATAAATTTTAATAGTGGTTAATCAACATAAATTTAAATAGTGGTCTACCAGAAGATAAAAAATTATCCTGTGCCTTCTTTACTCTGTATAATATCATCATAGAAAGACACGAACATGCACTTATGAGTGGTGGTTTTAGTGTGCTTCCTTTACGTTTTCATCTGTAACTCTGTTTCCTGGAAACACTGGGTATACGTGAGATGAAGCGTGTCACACATGCATCGTCAACAGTCCAGCCCTCTCGAGCACACTGCATCCATGCTGTGTGGCAACTGTGCCAGGAGGTGGGCTATAGCTCATTGTAAGCTGAAGAGTGTCCTACAAGTTTAATGGGAAGGTGGATCTACATTCTATAACATTAATCACATACTGAATTTCAAAGAACCTTGGGAAAGTCATGGATAGGCCAGTAGCCATAAGTGAGAAAGCAGGGCTGGGTGTGGGAGTACAATGATAGTTGTGGAAAACAGCAGCTGGGCTCTATGTCCTTAATGGCTATGGCCTTCCTAACTATATGAATATTTTCCTTGAAAAAATGTTTCCTAAATTTTAAATATCCTTTGAAATTCAGTGTTTTGGGGATTTTGAGGATGAAATTTAAACTGTCATAGTTTTGTACCAAATTTGGCATTATCACAGTTGAAATGAAAGTATTTGATTTTAAAAAGAAGATTTTATTTTTGGTCATGAAGTGGGAGCAACTTATTACAGGTTGTTCTTTGCAACACAGCTCAGAAGGAACAAAAGGAAAAAAAACCCTGTATCTAATGAAGTAAAAATATCCTTTACTGGTTAGTGTTTTAAAAGCTAAATGACAAACTATAACTCACTCTTCACAGTCAGGGCAAGAGATTGAGAATCAAAAATTTGGGAAATGTAGCTTTGCTCTGGAAACTGAGTGATGAATCAGAATCCAGTGGTGCTGCTAATTAGATATGTTGTATAGAAATGTGTCGTCCACTGGATCACCACTGATCACATGCTGATCCTTGAACCTTGCTGTTTGATTGCTTGGGTAGAGGTGGAGATAGACAGCTAGAAGTAAGGTTCAGTCTTGCAGATGGCTGCCCAAGTGCAGTTAAGGAATTTGCAGGTTTATAATTATAAAAGATACAAAAATGAAAGTCTACATGTTTGTGGATTACACTACTAACATTTTATCTCAGAACACTGTGTATTAATTAGACTAGATGGTCATAACAAAAAAAGATACCAAACAATTTTAAACAGATTATTTTGTTCTAATGTAAGTGGACATTTTAGAATGCAAAAAGGGAGAATTCATGTTCTACAAACTTCTCTGGATTTGTGTTCTTTCCATCCTGCAGCCTAACCATCAAGTGCAAAGTTGAAGTTTGGGTCGGTCATCTCATGTACCATCTTGCTTATGGCTATATAAGCCGAAGTCCAAGGGAAGCAAACTGCCTTCATGTTGAAGACTTAGAATTTACATAAATCGTTTCTACTCACATCCCATCAGCTCCAACTTGGCAACATGGCACATCTACGAGTAACCAAAATATATTTTCTAACTAGAAATTTACAAAATTAGACTTTCGTTTTTGTGTCTTTTATAATTATAAACCTAGAATTATGTCTGGCACTAAATTATCCAAATTATTTGCCAATGTTACCATTATTACAAGTATTTTCATTTCAGTTTATATTTCTCAGGAAATTGACAAGAATTGCTGTATCATTCAAGCCTGTCTGACTGGCCTTGCCTTTCATATCTGTTACTGCTGCCTTCCACTTGTCCTTTTAGCTATTTAACTTAGAAACTTTATGGTCATCTTTTATTTCCATTCGTTATACTGTAATTCTAAAACATCAGGGAATGCAATCTATCTTTAAGTAAATTTGAACACTACCCACCAATCTTCTAGCCATTTCACCACTGCTGTTGAGATTCGAGCCACCAACAACTCTTGCCTCATCTCATCTAATTTATCTCAGAACAATTTTCACCCATGCAAAGGATTGAGAGTATGTTTCTTTAAAGATCTATTTGTCTGTCTGTCTATCTATCTATCTATCTATCTATCTATCTATCTATCTATCATCCATTTATTTTTGTGTGTATATCCATGTGCATGTCTGAGATTATATGTATTATGTGTGTGCAGGTGCCTGGAGAGGCCAGAAGAGGGTGTGAGATCATTTGGAACTATAGTCCTAGGCAGCTGTGTTCCACAATGTGGAAGTACTGTACTCCGGTACTATGCAAGATCAGTGAGTATTCTTAATTAATCATATAATCCTATCTCTAGCCTTGAATATATGTTTCATTAAATATATATGAGGTAGAACTACAGATTTCCCACGGCTTCACACAACATACCAACAAGTATTGTAAGTCTTGGTGATGGGAGAGAGGGATACTAAGATAATGCACCATCACAGGCTAATTCACCTGGGGCTCAGAAGAATTGGTCATGAAGATTTTAGAATTTGAGATCAGAATAACTGAACAGTAAGAGACCATCTGCCATAGGAGTATGTCTCATTAACCTGCCAATATAGACTAGACTTTCTCAGACCAGCCACCTTTCAACCAAATCCTTCTAAAATCCCTATTATAAAACAAGAAACTGGGACATTCTTTCTCCTCTCTCAATCTGCACAAACTACTACACACCTACCTCCCTGTATAGCCTACTGTTTTCTTGTGATACTTCAAGGTAAAAGAATAACTCTAAAGGGCATTATGTACCTGCTGCAGACCACTTTGAAATGAAAGGTAATATTAAACTTGACAATAATAAGAGATACTATTTCTTTACAAGATAACTATCTTATAAATTAGATCTTTAAGAAGTTATGATTAATGTATTGAAAATGGCCACCAAGTTGGGCTAACAGGCACCTTCAAAATATCAAATAAAAAGTTTAGTTTTTGTGCACTCTAAAACTGTAATTTAATAAACTAACTGCAGGATAAGAGCCAATGGTCTAGGATGGGGACAGATAAGCCAGCTTGCTTGGGCAGTAGTAAGTTAGCCCCAAGCCTGCACAAAGCGCTGCCCTTCCAGCAAGAAGAGACAGGGCAAAGCGTAAATGCAGTTTTTTAAAGTGATATGATGTTACCTTTATTCCCAGTGTTTTGTTTTAAATTAGTAATCGAGTAAAGCTAAAACAGAAGTTGAGACACTTTAACTTGGGATTTCATCCACAAGTCAAAGCCAAGAAGTTTGTAGAAATAGGATGTTAGGTTGTCAATTTACCACAAAGAGTAGAATCGGGAGTAAATTCTGTAGATGTGTTCTTTCTGACCAATGTTTCTACTTTGTGGTCATCCATCAAATAAGATCTATTTGGGTTAATAAGTATTTTTTTCATTGTAAAGTTTATAGGAGAATTACATACCCTCGGGGAACAAATGTGATTGAGAAGGTTGTTGAGAAGTAATGAGTGCCACACTGAGTTGTTCAGAATCATCAGTGACGCATGGGAGCCACTTGTCAATAAGGGGACATAGGAAATCAGAGAGGCTTTAAGGAAGAGAAAGTAGTTCAGAGCAGTCATACTCTGCTCTGTGGTTTTCCAGGTCACCCTATGTATATGCATCCTTGGGCCACAGGAAACTTTCTTTTGTAATTGTGAAGACGAGCTAGACAAGGGGCTTTGCCAGTTTCTCTAATTAGGAACCATGGACACAAATAAACCCTTTTCATTATAAGGGATCTATAATGAAAATGATGTGATTTTCCTTAATGTCTGCATCACCAATGATACAACATTGTCGGTTATTCTCCCTAAGGTGTCCTTGATGAGCAGAAGAGCAGAGCTGGAGAGGAGCGTGAACCTAGAACATGAGCAGGAGTTGGCAGAAGGCTTCAGAGCTGCACTGGACATCCTGTGTGAGACTAGATCTGGGCAGTAATGGTTGAAACAGAAGGACTTTAGCAGTTTGTGTGAATCTCTATGAGGCCAATGGCAAGAGCTGCACTTTCTTTACTGAGCTTTTGTGTTTAAGGTAGCACCCTAATTTGTTAAAAAGTAAAAAACAAAACAGAAAGCATTGTATAACAGAGCAGGGTTCTTGGTAAATAGGAGCAAAATTTTCCATTTGATTATTCATTTTTTTTCACTGAAACACCAATCACGAAATTATACTGCTTTCTCAACCAATCGACTTAAAATTGTCCAGTCTAATTTAGATAGTTTCTTTCTAAGCACAATATTAACATACACAGGTAGAGTATTTACTTGCGTTTGGCATTTTCAGTATCCTGCTGTGTCTTTATTGCATGCTAGGAAATGTCAGTGCTAACTTTGAGATGGTGATGGTACCAGAGAGAGAGACAGAGAGAGACAGAAACAGAGAGAGAATGTGTGTGAGTGCATATGTGTGAGTGTGTTTGTGTGTGTGAGTGTATGTGTGTGCATTTGTGTGTGTGTGTGTGTGTGTGAGAGAGAGAGAGAGAGAGAGAGAGAGAGGAGAGAGAGAGAGAGAACATGTCTGTGTGTCTGTGTGTCTCTGTGTGTATGTCTCTCTCTCTGTGTTCTTTAGAGAAAAGGTAGATACAAGCTCTCTGAGCCCAGGTGAAATGTCTCATGACCCATCATCCCGTATTTATTTACTTTACCCCCAAAGATACAAGGGGACCTGAGCATCCTGGAAATCTCTGTTTAAGACTCATCCTTGACCCGCTGTTTACCTTCTCATATGCAGCACTTTTCTGTTTCAGAAACAAGTCATTTTCCATTATAATTCCGAAATAGCCAGGTCCCTAAACGAACCTGAGATTTCAGCAATTCAGCAAAAATTTTATTTGCAAAGCACATGCCTGCTAGCCTGTGAGACTGCAGTTGCTACTCATATGAATGCTGGCAACATTTCATTGTGGGGGTCAATTATGGTCATTTACCATGACGACATAATAACAACGGCAAAAAAAAATGTGAGAGCTAAAGTAGGGTTATTATTACCGTTTGTAAAGTCTGTGTCCCAGATGTTCCTGCCAGGAGAGAGAAAAGCTGGAGAGCAGAGATAGCTGACAGCACAGCTAACCATTCAAATCACCACCGGATTGATCAATTTGCAAAGCAGGGGTGTAACAAGAGGCTGAAGCCAGCATTGCAGTTGCTCGCTCGCTGCCTGCTTCCCCTTGAACTGCAAGCCTTTTCGCTCTTGGCATGTCACCTAGAAACACCCCTGCACCCTATCCCGGAGATGGAAGAAAAAGAAATACAGACAGTGCATTTGCCCAGAGGGATGGGCCAACAGCCAGTGTTGTTCTCTGATATATAGCCGGGGAGGAATTTATTTCCAAGTAGTAGAGGATTGGGGGGCCCCCATAAAACTGTATAGCCTCAACCCAGTGAAATAAGGTTAGTAAAATACATAAACTCTGAAACAGCGATGTGAAGTATGCCTCCAGTCACCTGCAATTCACCAACGGCTTGGTGATAGATGTCCGAGCACCTGGCTGTGTTTTTTTGCCAGCTGTGACCTGCGTGTGCCTTTCAGCAAAGTTTACCCTCCCCCGCCCCCAACCCCGCTCTTTTCCCACCTGGGCAGAGGTTTTGTGCTAGGACAGCAGTGAGTTTGCTGATTGTGGAGGTAGGTGCTAAGGCAGATCTCTTGAGTGACAACAGTCTGGTAGCCAGCACCAGCATGAGACAAAAGCATGGTACTCATCAAATGAAAAAATACAGCAGCAGCTTAATAGAGCTAAAGGTAATAAAAAAAAAAATCCAGCTTAAAAA
>CABHPH010134174.1:4109-32513 GCA_902168325.1 Peromyscus nudipes | reverse complement strand
TAACTAGAAACCACAGGACAGGAGGCATGGGAGGGGGGCTGAAGGACAAGAAAGTAGAGTTGTTATTTCCTAGTGAATATGGGCATCTGTAAAATAGGAAGCTTCAGCTGGGCCTGATAAATGGGTGTTTGAAAAAAAAAAGAGAGAAAACCTTTTTTGGAATAATTCTTCATTAATTCTCATACTTATCATCTAGTGGTGCCCTATGACGTGCTTGGAGAAAAGGGCTATTGCCGTTTTAAAAGGAGAAAACAGAAGCTGTGAAGCGTGATTTGACCAAAGCCGCAGAGCCCAGTGGGTCAGAACTACATTCCCTGACCTTAATCGATTGGCTCTGGTAAAAATCGGTTCATTGGGGGTCCAAATTCTCTGAAGATATCTTTCTGATTTTGTCTTTTGATGGAGAAATTTGAAAGTTGATGAGAAGCAGATGGGAAATAAATTATCTTGTAACTTAAGGTTTGAATTAAGTAAGGGTGAACGAGGACATAGACAAAAGGTGTGGGTACATGAGGGTAGGCGTGATTAATTCGGTCTTTGCAATCAACAACAGCTGTTCTGGGCAGCGCTCTGTCAGCGCTGACTTGTGAGGAGTGGATGAGAGCGGGTGTGGCTGTACATAGACTCTAGGATGGCTGGGAGGGAGAAGAAAGGCCAGGCCATTGCCCATGTGTCCTTGGCAGAGGGAGCTGAGGACTGCTGAAGACTCACAGTGCTGGTGGGGTGAGGCAATCTGTGTTTTAGCAGCACAGAAAGGTCCAGGAATCCATCCTCTTGGCCATCTTGATTGATCTCAGCTTCCAGCATAGCCTAATCTTTTGTGGCTATCTACAGATCTGATAAAATTGCAGGTCCAATGTGACAAGACTGAGCTTGTATGCATAACGAATCAGGAGGGTGATGCAACCAGCCTCCCAGTGTTTCTCTGGTCTCTGCTTACCTCCCGGTCTCCCTTCATTTTTGCACATCGCCTTGACTTCTCCTCTTGCCTTTTGTTCTGAACCTTTCTGAATCTTCTTCAGGGTTTGTTTGTTTGCTTGCTTGCTTGCTTGCTTTATAACCACAGAGATGGTTATTCTAGAGTCGACATCATGGCCATTTCATGTGGATTTTTAAATAAATTTCTTCCATGTTTCAAATTCATCTACACTTACCTCATTAAATGCCAACACCCCCTTTTAATGAGGGAGCTAACAGCTAAGACATTTTGTTGGCTTTTGAGTTGGCTTCTCAAAAAAGCTTCTCTTTTCTTCAGCCACACAAGGCTGTGCTGGGAGTCCAGCCTGTTTCATTTACTGTGCTGGACTGGAAACCTAGCGTCTCATAGAGTTAAAGGGCCATCCAGCACCCCCTTGTGTTTTCTTTCCACCTTGTATCCCCTCATTCAACACTCATAGCCACTGAACTTCATGTCCAGTTCTTGTTTACCCTCAGCTCACTCTTCCCAAAGTCATTTGAACAACTGTGTACTTGTTTACCCACACTTCATAGACATGGACTTTCATTTTGTCTGTTGTGTCCTGAAATTCATCTTTCCTTCCCCATTTCCTTGACAAGGCTATGTCTTGGGATTCTCAGGCTGTTCAATGAATTGTGTGTGTGTGTGTGTGTGTGTGTGTGTGTGTGATGCTGGGGTGAATCCAGGGCTTCTTGCATGCTAAGCAGGTGTTTTGCCATTGAGCTACATCTCAAACTCTGTTATTTTTTTCCTTTTAGATATGTAAAATCAACTGTTTCTGGACTTCTGGTGGTTATAGGAGAATTTCTGGCCAGCTTACACTAATGTCTTTGCTCTTTCATTGTGGTCAGTTCACACAAAGCCAAGGGCCTTTGAAGCCTTTCACTGGACAAAGAGAAACTGGCTGACTCTGGGTTGTTGGTTTTTGTATTGCATCTGAACACACAGAGGGCAAGGGGATATGCCCGTGGTCCATAAGTAGGTTTGCCTTTTCTTTCCTTATTTTTGATACTGAGGTTTGAATCCAGAATCTCATGTGTACTAGGCAAGTGCTCTACCTGAGGCAGTTAACAGCTGTCTGACTACTTCCCAGACTAGTCAGGCCTTGAACCTGCAATTCCCCACCTCAGTCTCCTGACTAGCTGGGATTACAGGCCTGTACCACCAAGCCATCCCCTTGTCTCAGTCTCCTGACTAGCTGGGATTACAAGCCTGTACCACCAAGCCAAATTTAAGCCTGCTTTCTTAATAAGAAAGTCAAGCCTACTCCCTTTGTGGTTCAATCACAAGTAAGTAAGTCAAAGACGACACAAAGGGACTAAGAGCAATCTGATGCCCACTGAGCACTTCCAATATTTTAATTCATTTAAATCTCACAGTCACACATGGGAAGAACTGGTATTCGTTTGACTTTATAGATGATGACATTAAAACAAAGGAATATTTGACATCTATCTGCCTCAGATCACTCTGAGAGTCAGAAGCAGAGACCCTTTCTCCCAGACTCCTTCAAATAAACCACCCAGTTGTGATAAATGAAGCCCTATTGGAATTATTCGATGTGAGTGATTATGTGACCCCCCAGCCCCCAGGGAACTCAGCTATTGCCACATAGTTGTCCCACCAAGTCTCTTTCAGGCTGACTGAGTGCATCTACCTCTTTGTGTGTGCGGCTTGGGTTGCTCTGAAGCATTCTACACATATATAGGTCACACATTCCTGGAACATAAATGAGTCAATCAGCAGCTTAGAGATTCTTATTCATTCTGACCTTTGGCCCTTGCTGTGTCAGCCAGAAATGTGAGTGTGGAGAGGCAGTTTGGGAACTAGTATGTTGAAGAAATAGAAGAGAAGGCCGCAGGAGATTTGTAGGAGAAGGTATTATTGTCTGGGGTCTCTGCCCTATGGTTCAAGTACAGCTATGACTAAAAGTGAGATATAATAGGACTTGGCATCTCTGGATGGTGTCCATGCCTGCTCTGGCATGTACATACATGTGAGCTCACATACAGTGTGTGGAATCTGGAAGTACTGTCATCCTTCAGTAATTATGGACATTGACTCTAGGTCACCCTGCCTCTGTGGATATGCAAACACATGGATGGACAGATTCCTTGTATAAAAGGGCACATGTTCTCCTAGATAATGTAAGCCTTATCCAGATAACTTTAATACCCAACACAATGAAAATACTATGGAAATGGTTGTTATACTTAATTGTTTAGGGAATAATGAAAAAAAGGTGTGCACGTTTAGTACAGACTCAATTGTTTAAAAAATATTTTCAACCTGAGGTTGGGTAAACTCATGGGTGCAAAATCCATGAATCCAGAGTTGTGACTACTCTGTTTAGCCTATCTCTTCAAACCCTTGGGTTGTTCCTAGGCATCAGTCAACCACTAATATATGCAGGTTTTAAAATCCAAAGGCAGAGTCTCAGAAAGGCCAAACATTCAGCAAGGGAAGTATTTCTAGATATAGCATACACACAGTTATGCTCTATTCTTCCTATGGGAAAACACTGTTTAAGCTGAAGAAAAACAACTATTAGAAAATGTATCCAGTGCGGTCATGTTTACACTCCTTCTGTCAACGAAAAATATGTTTGTTTAAATAGAGTGTCCAGTTTATTACAGTCATCACTCCCTCTCAGGCAGATAACTGCCTGGGTTTCACAAGTGCATGTGAATGGTCCAGGCTAGCCTGGCAGCTGTCTTCAGTCAACATTCTTAGTGATAATTTCTAAGAATTATGCATTCATTTGTAAATCCCCGCCTACTTTTAGGTAAAAATGTGGGCATATGACTAGACTATCTCGGCTCTTTGATGGGAATATGAAATGGTGGTGCAACTGGTTTGTGAAACTAAAACTCTGAGCAGAGCTATTTTTGATGAAAATCAGGTCATACAAGAAAAGACAGGAGCATCTGACTTGAGCCTATTTTGCCTCACTTTTCTGTGTGTATGGATTTACCCTTCAGGAGACTCGGGACTTTGATGCACACTCATTACCCACCAGCTCTTAGCCCAGTCACGCTAGGCACTTCTACACTTTAGAGATATACAGCAAATACACAGAAGCCTGAGTCTCACTGCAACTATATTTCTCATGATGGTGGTCCTCCCTCTGTGTGTTCTCAGCCTTAGAAATGCTCTTATTGGTGGTGGTAGCTGGATGTAATTTTTGTCACTGAATTTACATTAGAATATTCAGTTAAGATTCTTGATACTATAGATTTTGGTGATTCTGATGTGCCCTAAGGTACCATGCCCCACCAGAAGATGAAGAGAGAGAGAGAGAGAGAGAGAGAGAGAGAGAGAGAGAGAGAGAGAGGATTTTAGAGATTTTCATTGGTTTTAGTTTTTATTGAGCAAACTACACAAATCTCTGGAAACCATCTTCATTAGAGGGTAAGATCATCAAGAATTCTCTTTCCTAAATTAATCTATGAGGTTAGCATAATTTTACTAAGGTATTATTGGTATTTGCTTCTTCGTTTTTTTGGGTGTGTGTGTGTGTGTTGTTTCTTAAAAGAGTTCAATTAGACAAGTAATGAATGACAACAGTCAAGATTTATGAAAAGAATAAAGGGGAACTTGTTCTATCTGATAAAAAAAATATCCTAAGGAACCTACAGGAGTTAAAGTGAATTTGTTGTTATTTGAAACATGCCCTCTCTATGTAGCCTTGGCTAGCTTAGGACTTGTTATCAAGAATGTCAAGAGTGTGCTCCCATGTCTAGCAGTAGTCAAAGTGGAATTAATACAGCAGAACAGACTTCAGAATCAGACTGTATTTATATAAAATATTAACCAACCACCTCTAGGGCCCTAAGTGGTACATTGTATGTGTAGAATTACATTTGAAGACAATAGAAATCTGTTTTTTGCTTGGCATGGAGCCATACATGCTACATACTTTCAGTCCCAGCACTTGGGAGGTAAAAAGCAGGAGGGCCTTGGGTTTATAGCTAGCCTGGGTTACATAGCAAGAGACCTTGTCTTGAAAAAAAAAAAGCCTTGGGTGGGAAACTCTTCTAAACTTTACATGGATGTTATATAGTATACCTCTTAGTTAATACCCTTTCCAGAATCATTCTCTTTATAGCCTCCACTTTTATCAAAGTTGCAGATTCCCAACACCCTCTTTAAAACATGTCCCCTCAACTCTTGTCCTGTCATAGCCTCCTTCTTTCCTCTCCTGTCTTGTATTCTCTGTGTGACTCCTGTGTAAAGGTCACCTTGGGAAGGGCAGTTCCTTCCCCAGTCTGGAAGCTCGTCTAGGAAGCAAGAGTCTCAGGATTCTGGTTATAGGAATTCCCCTGCAGGCTCCCAGAATTCTGATGAACAAAAATTCCCAGCTTCTTTTTTGGGGGGGCAGTTTACAAAAATCTTAAAGTTGGCATTTTAAGCGATTGAATAGCTCAATATTATGGTGTTAGAATTGTTTACACTGAATTGACATGTCACAGCTATGCATTTCAGAGTTCATACATATCACTAGATTTGGTACACATGTTTGCACGCACACAGCAGCACTTCTGCATTTATCTTAGAAACTTGGCCTTAAAAACAGTGAGGGGGTGTCTTTTATCTTATACACTCTAAATTGCTTTGTATTCCTTTTTTTTGAAAAATGATATGTGTTCATTTGGTGATAAAAACAAAATGATTAAGATAGGTATAACAGCCAAGTATGGTGGTGCACTCCCATAATCCGAACACTTGGGAGATGGAGGCAGAGGATGATGAGTTCAAGGTCATCTTCAGCTACATAGAAAGTTTAAGGCTTGCCTGCGATATATGAGACCCTATCTTAAAAAACAAGAGCAACAGCAACAACAACAACCAAATAAACAAAAATTTATATTTTTGGTTGTGAGCCTAGCCTTTAACAGCCAAGCTATTTCTTCAGCCCAAACAAAAACTTATCAAAAGATAGACATTTAATTAGTGACAGAATGCTTGTCTAGCATATGTGAGGCCCCAGGCTCAATCTCCAGAACCCAGGGTGGGGGGACCCTACATGCAGATCCATGACATCTGAGAATACAAATGTATGGAAATTAAAGTTGCCTTAAAAAAATCTGAGCTGTTTTCCATTTCTTTTAGTTTGCATTCAGTAAAATTTCAGTATTATATGGATATGAGTTTTGACAAAAACAAAAAGCTGTATAACTACTGCTGGATTCAAGATACAAAATAGTTTCAGCACCTTTCAGTTCCTAACACAGTTATGCTGTGTCCAGAACATCAGGCAAATGAAATCATGCAGCATTTAGTGCTTTACTTAGAACAATGCATTTGAGAGTTCCCTGTGCTCTGTGCATCCGAGTTTTCTCTTTTCCTCTCTGGGTTGTATAGAGTGTTCATTGTGAATGCTGGTTTATTTATTCCCCTCTAGCTGAGGAGCACTTGGATTGTTTCCAGTGTTTGGCAATTGCTAATAAGCATCAGCTTGTAGGTTTTGTGTGCTCTTCTCACTTGGATCAACACCTAGCAACTTGCTTTGTTGGGTCATATAGTGTCTGTGTGTTTAATTTTGTAAGAAACTGCCAGCCTTATTTCCAAAGAAGATTGGCCATTCAGCGGGGCTTAAGAATTCCAGTTGCTACTCTTCCTTGTCAGCACTTGATTCTATCAACCTATAAAAAGTTGTGGACATTTCTAACCCTGTATGGTGGAATTTCAGGTTTGATTTCACAGTGACTAATCATCCTAATTACCTTTGATGATGTGTTTTTACATAAAACTTCAAATCTGTGTCATTAAAAATATATTTAAAATACGTATGACTAGTTGTCACTATCTAGCCCAGGCTGGCCTCTAATTTGCGGTCCTCTTGCCTCAACCTCCCTAGTGTTGGGATTACAGATATGGACCACCACACCTTGCCTACTTTTGCTCATTTTTATCAAATTGAAATCTTTAATATATTCTCTATACAAATCATTTATGAATTGTGATACATATCCCTCTGACACACACACACACACACACACACACACACACACACTCACCAATCTGGCATGCCTTTTCCTTTCCTTAATATTACCTTTCCCATGGCAAAAGTTAGAACACAAAGTAACGCGAGTGTCAGTAGTGAAATGTCTGTCACTATAGTTTATTCTTAGTCATCTCACTCCTCCACTGCACTCCTCTATCCCCCTTGCTGCCCCTCTTCATGGTCCTCTTTCTCTCCCCCCAGTCTCCACTTCTGTCTCAATATGTTCCATTACCCACCTCGAAATCCCTTAAGACCTCTTTTGCCTCTACTTTTTCCTTTCTCTTTCCCTCCCTCCCCCCTTGCAACACACCCACACCCCCACCTCCCCCACCTCCCCCACACTTAAATCTAGATTCCACATATGAAAAAACATGCTGTATATTAAAGATTTAATTTTGATGAAGATCGTCTTTCTTTTTTCCGTGTAAAAAATGCATTGTATTTTTGGTGTCACTACTAAGAATTCTCAGCCTACTCCTCCAAAGCTATGAGATTTTTCTCTGTGTGTTTGGGATCAATGATCTATTTTGAGTAAACTTTTAAATAATTTAGGAAGCATAGGGTTTTTTTTTCCACCCAAGGCTGTTTTCTTTTTCACATGTAGAAAAATCTCTTATTTTTCTATATTTAGTGAAATTTATTCTAAAGGAAAGAACATGATTCAACCTAGATTACAAACTCACACATCTTCCAGCATAAAGAAAAATTTCTGTAGACCCTTGATGTGATGAAGAGAGAGTCCCTTTTGCCTAAGAGAACTCCTGGTTTGCTTCCCAAGAGTGTCACAGAACATCGATTCTCTTTGCCCAGCTCCTTAGAAGCTCCAGAAAGACTGAAAATTAATCCAAACTTTAGAATGAGACTGGAACTCAAGGCTCACTGAACTGAACTCTGCCTTTTTAACACTGACAAAAGTGGCACAAGCGTGTGACAGAGGGTCCACGCAGCAGACACGTCATCTGGGTGTTGGAACACGAGGGGATGCTGCCTTTCCATTCCTCCGTCCTTTCCTTGCTGTCTGGGGTTGGCATCTCTGCCTCCTCATGAACACAGACGTTGGCAGGCCCCAGGCTCAGTCCGTGGATCTCTGTTCCTTTCTTCTACTCACTCCCTGGGTGATCTCACTCAGTTCATGGCTCAAAATGCCTCAGACACTTCGTGAGTCAAAGCTCCTCCGGCTTCGTGCTTCCCTCAACTCCAGATTGGTTTACCCAGCTGCCTCCTCAACACCTCAGAGATGTCTAACAGCTCCTTGTCTACCACAGCGGTCCTTGCTCTTTGACCAGGCTTTTTACTGTGGTGAAATTCTGTGCCATTTCTCCATTTGCTGAGACAGAAAACCTGGCTGTCACCTGAAACTGTCCACCAGACCCTTTCATAGTATCAGTGAAATAAACCTAGAATCGGACTGCACCACAGCCACAAATGCCTCTAGGACCATGGTTCTCAACCTTCCTCATGCTGCGACCCTTTAATAAAGTTCCTCAAGTTGTGACGACCGCCTCCCAACCATAACATTATTTTCATCGCTACTTCATAACTGTAAATTTGCTACTGTTAGGAATAATAATGTAATTTTATCTGATATGCAGGATATCTGATATTTGACCCCTGTGAAAGGGTCGGTCGATCCCCCAAGGGGGTCATGACCCATAGGTTGAGAACTGCTGCTCTAGGGCCTGGGATTTGGCCTGGACTTCTCACTGGTTTTGTGGCTTCCCTAGCAGCTTCTGTAGCCTGCTCTCCACAGTCTCCATAAAGCTCATTAATGACTAGGCCAGATTAGTGAACAGGTCAGATTCCTTGCCCAGCTGGACTCTCATGGATGGCTTTTCATCCTTCTGAATCACTTCTCTATGTGACCTGACACCATCAGGTCTCTCTGAACTTTTCTGTTCTTCTCACTTCTGCCCACTTAGTAGTCTTTGAGTCAAAGCTTGTCCCTCTGAATGGGTTTGCACATGCTGGTTCTGTGCCTTGGTGCTCAAACCTGTGTCTTCTGCAGACTCCAGCACACTGAGGTGCACTTGTCCTCTGCAAGGCCACCTTTCCTCAGAGGCCTTCCCTGACTCCGTTTCTAAGCACCTCCTTCCCTCCTCTGCTCTGTTTCTTCTCGCTTTGCTGTATCTTTCTTCATAGAGTTCACCACCACCTGTGACTCTGTTACCTTCTCTACCAAAATCCAAACACCATGTAGGTGGAACTTCACTTGATTCATAGCTGTAACCCTGGCTTCCAGAGCGGCTATGGCCCATAGTCCATGCTCAGAGAGTATTCTGGGAGGATTACATACTCGATGAGATCAATACCAGTAGATTCCTTTCTATTCTATTTTACTTTCCCTTCCCCCTGGAGGTTGTTATTGTTATTCATGAGGTAATGGTTTTCTAAAAAAGAATGCATTTGTAACAGTGGTCATACAGCTTTTCTGACGACGCAAATCTTATACTGTATTTTTCTCACTGAATAATATATATTTGGGTAATTAGTTTATCCATTCATCTATGTATTTATCAGATTATACAGATAGCTCACACTACAAATAAAACCCAGTTCATTGTCCTCTTTAATAGGTCTGTGGAATGTGTACCCCTTCCACTACTGTCAACAAGACTGTAGTGGATATGCTGGCACACAGCCCTGTGTACATGGACAGTAGAGCTCATGTGAAGTTTTCTGCTAGTGACTTAGTAGACGTTGATGATGAGCCTGTGAAATGCTTTTTCCTCTTTTATATTCCCAGCAACAGTATATGAATGCCTACTACTCTACATCTTTATCAGTACAACATATTATACCACTTTTAGCAAAAAAAGAAAGAAAGAAAGAAAGAAAGAAAGAAAGAAAGAAAGAAAGAAAGAAAGAAAGTTCAACTCCTTTACAAATGAGAACAGTAATAAAAACCTAGACTTACAGGTAGATATTTTCCATTTCCTACCTGGTAAACTCTTAAATTCCTAGGTCAGAAACTCGTTTCACAAAGAATGAAGTTTGTAAGAAAGTATAGAAAGTGATTTGAGATGAGAAACATTTGTCTTCCTAGAAGCTGTAGACTTTCTTATGTAGTGTCAATTCTCATGTGTGCTGAGAGATCAAAAGTTCACATCCAGGATCTTGGTTTTCAGCCTATAAAGTACTACTTCTAGATGATTTTTTTTCTTAAATTAACTTTTATTATCTTTATGTGTCAGTATGCAGATGTGTGTAAGTGATTGTAGTCACCTTGGAGACCAGAGGCCTAGGATCCCCTGGAACTAGAATTACATACAGATGTGTTCTGCCTATCACAGGTTCTGGGAAGAACAGAAGAGCTCTTAACCACTGAGCCATTGCTCCAGCCCTGATTTTTATTGTTTCTTAAAATGAATCCGCAACACAAAACCTCAAGTGTTAGAGTTGGCTTTAGGGTTCCTGGAAGTTGTTGCGCTTGGTGATTTATTGTTACTTAACAACTTTGTGGTTTCTGCTGGGCCTCACTAGAGCATGCTCAAAGGACAAGGGCGGTTATCTGTTTTCATGACTAGGCCTGGCGTCCAGAACACAGACACAGGGATGAATACAAGAGCGATGTCAAGCTAGAGGAGAGCCGGTTCACGGCAGCACCCAGGGGCTGCTATGATGTAGTTGGTTTCAGCCCAGGACTAGTGTGAATGTTGGTTGACTCCCGCTTGTTCTGCCTTGTGGCCACTGGCAGGGATGCACCGAGGTTCAAAGGACAGCCCCAGTCTTCTCTGTTTTCATCAGCTGTCGAATGTGGGATGAGAGATACTTTGGTGGCATCAGTATGTCAGAATTTGAAGAGTTCTCTGAAGCTAGCTACTCTTATTGTCTCAATGTCAAAAACTGAGACCAGAGAGACAGAGTGAGATACAAAGGTGATAGTCCGGACACTTTAAACTTCATACTATTGAGCAGTGAAAGGAAAGCAGTCACTTTTATGTGCACTGCATAGACTTAGATTGTTAGCTGCAAAAGCAGTTTTGCTTTGACATTCCTAAGAAGCAGTTTAACCAGTGTATATGTCCCTGAACCCTTGCACCCACCACCTGCCCGTGGCAGACATTGTTAATCAACCCCAGAAAGTTCTAACCCAGCCCGAGAACCCTCCTTAAACAGTGCCACTGGTAACCAGTCATAATTGAGCCAAGTTTTTACGTGAACCAAACATCTGTTGGTTCCCCCTTATAAACGTGTGACTCATGACGCTGATGCTAAGAGCCCTGGACTTGGAGCCAGAAGATTGTGGTTTGACCCCTCAATCTGCTTTTCCTGGTTATGTTGTCTTAGGCAAGTCACTTAACTTCTCTAGACTAGTTTGCCCTGAAATGAGTGAGTTGAGTGGGATAATCATTAAGCATCCTCCTGTTCTGAACGTCGTTATGATTCAAGGCACAGAGGTTTTTGAGTCTGTGATTTTATAAGCAGGTCTTTGGTGAAGACCATGGGAGTTTGTTTGCTTGTTTAGGAAATTTGCATATTACAGATCTGTTATTGGAATTCAGAAGTACATGTTTTTAGCCTCTTAGCTACAGCTTTTTATTTGCATGGTTCCATTGATCTATATCCCTGAACCCAGAATTTAGGCATTCACAGAGGGAAAAGGAGTTATTTAAAAGAGAGGACGTTCAAGAACCTTTCTTGGTTAAGTGGGGCACAGATGGCCTCACACACCAAGCTAGAGCAAAGTTCCATGTAGCTGGCCCCACCCTGAGGCTCAGGGTCTTGAGCTGCTCTTCTCTTCATTTTGCTTGCCTCACCTGAATCTTCTGACCAGCAAGAGGCCCAGCATTCATGCAGGTCTTAGCGAGGGATTGTCTTCTGACTCCTCGCCCCTGGTCTCTCTTGCACTCTGTGGTGACTTGATTCATTGTTTTCCAGGCTCTCCTTCCTTACGGGCATATCCTCTCCTCTCTGTGATCACCCGACAGCCCACAGTCATCTCCCACCTGGTTCCCACCGGCCCGGGAATCACCCCAGTGTTACCCCGCCATCCAGTCACCGAGGCTGCCGCCGCGGCCGCCGAGACCCCTGGCGCTGAGGTGTTAGCCAGCAGCGAGTCTGAGACAGAACAACCCACGCAGCGGCAGAAGAAACCACGCAGGAGTCGCACCATCTTCACGGAGCTGCAGCTCATGGGCCTGGAGAAGAAATTCCAGAAGCAGAAGTACCTGTCTACACCAGACAGGTGAGGGCATAAGGAAGGCACTCTCTGTAGGTACCACCCTGAAGAAGAGTTTTGCTCTCTGTGGGGTGTGGATTCACGGAGGGCACATTCAGTGTTGGGTTTCACTCTCGGTTCAGATTCCATTCCTTTGCTCAAGTCCTGTCAACGTTGGGTTAGAAGAGGCAGCCCACCTGAATCTCGTGCATCAGCTCAGAGCCTGAATGTATGCTCTCCTCTGTCTCCTCTACGTGTTAGATAAACCCCTTCAGTGTAACAAGCAGGGAAACGTCTGGCAAATAGTTGCCCAGGCTCTCTGCCAGAAGCTAGCTGGGTTTGTTAAGTCCCCAACATTTCATGGAGTGGGTCTAGTCCTGGACACTGGAGCTGTGATTTCAGCCCTCCCTTTCCACCCTGAACACCTAGCAGACTCGGTTTGCTGGCCTGGCTTTGGTTTGGAAAGGCCTGAACTGATTCAGGTGAGGAGGTTTCTGACACTGTAGTGTCTGATCAGAATTGAAGCAGAGCCACTTGGCAGAGATCCCTGCAGAGCGGGAGGGAAGTCTCCTCTTTAGACCCCTTTGCAACTCATGTGGGGTATTGTAACCCTTGCTTTCTGTAGAGCCCTAACACCCCACCTCTGTCTTCAGTATCTTAACTACAAAATATGCTGAGGTGTGTTGCCTTATCTCACCCGAGATGGCTGAGTTCAGGGATGAGACGATTTACTGGGGGGACTTTTCCAGGTCTTTTAAAAAAATCTTTTTTTTTTCTTTTGCTAACTGCTTTGTCCATATTTGGTTGACCCCAGTCCTATGAAAGAGAATGGAGTGGGGGGGGTGTAAATGCAAATGAATGCCTCAAGCTATTTAGTAGTTGTTTAGAAAACAAAATGGAAGTGGAAGAGCAATCTGCAAATCACTCCTTCAGGGAGAGTTTGTCTGCTGGTTCCACAAGCCGGCTGTTTGCTGAGGGTCTTTTGGGTGCTGGCAGAGCAGGGTGGCAGGGGTCCAGAAAGCAGTAAATGGAGCCCTGCTTTGAAGGACCTCATGGGGCAGAATGACTGCAGTCGCTGTAGCATAGTGAGCCAGAACTGGTGCCTTATGTTGCCATAGAAACCCAAAGGTATTGCTAAGTGTGACAGGGAAGCCATTAAGAAGAGCTTTGGATCCAGAAGAGACAGAGCATCCTCAAAAGGCATGGACTTGTCTTCCTGGGCAGGTTGAAGGAACCGCAAGCATGGGTCTTTCCACTTAGCGTGTGAATGGGTAAGAAAGACCTCAGATGCCTGGCTGAAGAACAAGGTCTTGCTGTTGAGGCAGTCACTGACCCATAAGAGCCAGATTTACATTTTAGAGCTTTGGTAGCACCACAGCTGGCAGGTGATGGGGCAGAGAAGCCAGTTATGAATGAATCTAGGGATAGCTGCAGGGCGTTACACCGGGAATAGAGAGGAGAGAGGAGAAGGGGGGAATGTTCGAAAGTGGAGTGGGCAGCACTGATGCTGGATGAGGGAGGAGGGTGGGAGTTGAGTGTCCTGTGGTCCTTGAATGAGGTAGGCCACTAGGAAATAAGGATGCTGTTCATGGAAGCCGAAAGGCTGGAATAGGCTGGGATCGGTGGGAAGAAGTGAGCTTTGCTTTGAACTTTCACACTGGGGGTCACATTTGGGCAGACAGGTCTGTGAATTGGGAATTAATACACGTGATACCCTGCCAGCAGGCAACTAAGCTTCATGGACTCGTGTAACCAGGTGGAGCAGCCATCACTGTTAGTTGTAAAGTTGTGGTATCTAAGAGGCTTCATTCAGAAAGTACGGATAAAAGTTAGGCTTATTTCTCAGATGCTAGAGGACTTTTAAAAAATTAGAAATGTTAGTTCTTAAAAAAATCTGTTGGGGCCTCCGGATACTTGCCCAGGCATCTCTCAGGTGACCCACACAGAACTGATTCACTTGCCTAGGGAGGAGGACACCATCTGGCTGGCGTTGAGGCTGACGCCTCAACCCGCCCTCCCCGTGTTCCCTACCTCCCTACGTGACCAGAGCCATGAGCACTCCCTCCTCCCACAGTGCCTGCCCGCCTCCTTCGTGTTTGTTTCCCCGGTTTCCTAGGTGACTCCATTTGAGTGGATGTTCAGGGAAGTGAGAATTTGTAACGGTGGCAGGTAATGAGAGAAAGCTGATGACAGTGAGACGTTTCTGCAGCCAGTGTGAGTCAAGGATGCATTTTTCCCAAGTGAGCTAACAGCATTTGCTAATGCTGTGGCAGAACCATGAGCCTTCCACTGACTAATGCACCTGATGGCCTCATGTGAACCAGGCTCAGGGAAACCCTGCAGGGGCCCAAGAGGACCCTTAGGACCACCAGAGCCTAGAATGACCCTGGGACCAGAACCATGGGATCCCCCTGAGTTTCTGGTTCATATGAGTGACTGCTTAGGGCACAGTGCTTCATTAATGGAAAGAGCTAAGTGCTATTGGCACTGGAAGTTTAATGCTTTGGTCGGTTATAAAATGCTCAGCTGCCAGTGGCCCCTCTTCAGGGATGACCAGGTACGTGTGAATGGAGCTTTGAGACAGGCTCAACATTCCTTTGAAGGCAGATTCTATTTTTAAAATTATTATTAGAGGCTTAATTAATATGCCCTGATCAGGAATCCTGGGCAGCTGTGCCTGTGAGCATTAAGAGTTGGCTGATACCAGGGTCAGAGCTCAATGTTCTTGCCAATGCCAGGTCTCCTCAGGTAGAGAAAGCTGCAGCTGAGGCATCGCATCTGAACTGCCCGTGGCTCAGGTTTGAGCCTGTGCAGGCTTGCAAGAAATAGCGGGCCCTAGATCCACAAGTGGCAATTCTCAGAAACCCGGGAACCTTAGGGTAGTGGTGGTCGTCGCTCAAACTGATGGACGAGTCATAACTGCCTCACTCTGCAGGCTTGGTGCTTCAGGGAGGTTGCAGGCAGGCAGCTCATGTTTTCTCAGCTCTCATGTCCCTCCACATGGGGTCCAGGTAACCACATGGGTCCCTGGCTGCAGCCTTAAGGACTAAGGGTAGAAACCTGACTAATTGCCCCTTTCCCCATGTGCTCCATTTGGAGTATTGGCTGTGCCCTCAGTTTGTGGCATCTGTGTCCCTTTGACAGTTCTGCTTTGTAGAGAAGTGCTGTGAGGTGGGCCCTCCCCCAAAAGGTGGTCCTCACACAGAAGGTGGCATACAGGTCAGCCATGGGTGGATTTCACTCTCAGTCCAGGATCCAGGGGTCAACAAAAATAGAGACAGAAGATGGTTCATTTCAGGCTTTTGGGGACACGTGGTCTGTCACAGCTACTGGAGTCTGCTGGTGTGTCACCGAGGTAGCCATGAGCAATATGAAAGCAAACAAACTTGTCTGTGTTCCAATAAACTTTATTTAAAAGAAAATCAAGTGTCAGGAAGAATTTGGCTATATGGTTGAGAAGTTCTAATCTCTCTCTAAGCTTTAAATCTTCTGTCTGTAAAATGGGAATAATTGTACTAGCTTCAGCATGATGAAAAGATAGCACCGGACCGGGGCTTAACCTGTGTCTGGGATGCTGTCACACTGTGGAAATGGTTGCTGTGTTGTCGGAATTACCTCCCATTGTACACTCTATGACAATGGCTTTGACTTAAGGGCTTTTCAGAAGACCATAGAGAAAAGTAGAAACATGATGAGCACAGAAAGCAGGAGGGACTATGGATTTAATACTTCATTGGACTCGTTATGGTTTTACATTCCAATCATGATAATAATTTAGGGCAGCTACAGTCAATTCCTGGGACTGAAGAGATGGCTTAGTAGATGAGTCACTTGCTTCACAAGCATAAGGACTGAAGTTCAGACCTCCAGAACCCACATGGAAGTTGGACAGGTGTGGCTGCTCCCTGGAATCCCAGCATTTAGGCAGAAACAGGGGATACCCGGGGCAATGAGAGAACTCTGGGTTCAGCAAGGTACCCTGTTTCAATAAATAAAGTGGAGTGTGATGGAAGAGGACACCAGACATCAATTTTGGGTGTCCACACATCATACACCAACATGCATGCACCTAACCACATATACATGGCTATGCAAAAATATTTCTGAACCCTGCTTCTGGATTTAGCAATGTAATTGTAGGTACTTTTGTGAACATAAATTAAGTGAAAGACTTGGTCTTGAGCTGGGGAGGCTAAAGTAACATGTGCTCTGAAGATAGCTGACAACATGATCCATTGGGGGACTGCCGAGTAAGAGAGGTCATGGGAGCTGGGGGACTTGCCGGCCGTGGATCTGGACTGATGAGTGGAATTCCCGTAGAAGTATACCTTTACTTTTTCATTTCCGGTGTTTGGGGATCAGGGTGAAGATTGAAGGCTCAGATGTCCAGGTTCATTCCAGACAGAGAATGTATGCAGGAGAAGGACTTTTGCCTGTGTTCTCGAGTATGGTCACTATTTCTAAGCACTCCAGTTTCCTGCACAGTGTTCTCAGAAGGGAGACATTCTTCCTCTTGGGGACGGACTGGTCTAATGGTGACAGTCTGAGATTTAGAAGCAAGTGCCCGGTGCCGGCATGACCTTACCTCTCTTGTTCTCTCCTCTCTTCCTCACGCTTCCTTTGTATCTCATGCCTTCTAGGTTGGACTTGGCCCAGTCTCTGGGACTTACTCAGCTGCAAGTGAAGACTTGGTATCAGAACCGCAGGATGAAATGGAAGAAGATGGTAAGAAAAGACAAGGAGTGAAACCCTGCACCCATCCTTATGGGAGGAATTCCCACTGTGGGGCTATGGGGAGGCAGGAAGGACCATTGGCAGTTTGGGCATCAAGACAGGAAGGTCTTCCAAGGTGCTGACTGGGAGGGAGGCTGTTTGAACTTGACCTCATCTCTTAACCAGAAAGATAGTCTTTTTTTCTCTTCTTCAGTTTCCTTAGACATCAAAGAAGAAAGCTTACAAGCTTCCCAGCTGCTATTCTGAATCCCACCTGCTAGTGCTTCCAAAGAACTCTGTTCCCCTCCAAGCAGTAGCGAAAATCATAAAAAAGACACGTTTCAGTGCCTATGTCCCTGAATGCAGGGATCTTTAAAATTGGTGGGTGTCACAGTCACCTGAGTAGCAGGATAAGCCCTTCTCCTGGGGATTCTGATTTCAGAGACCCATGTCAGAGCTAGGTATAGGCCAGGTTATTGCAAAGCTTGCTCCCTTCAACCAGTTCCTACCTTCCAGTGGCCTATCAATTTATGAACCTGTCCTAGAGTCAGAGCCCTCATAATGTGGTCACTTCCTTGAAGTCCCACCTCTGGATGTTGCAACACACTTCACATCCAAACCTTGCTGTTCCTCTACTAGCCATCGCTGTCCTAGGCACCATAGGAAAGAAAAGAAAATATAACCTCTGCTTCCAGTGGAATTTGTTATGGAGCTGGAGGAAAAAGGCCCAGGAAGCAGCAAGGGGGTGCAGAAAGACTCACTGTGGTTATTTCATTTGAGCTGATGAGCCCCCAAAGAGTTCAGATGAGGTAGTGAAGACAGCTGCAGACAGATGTTGAAACTGAAGGACGATGAAATTCAGATAAGTAGAGTCATTCTAAAAGTTCTGTAAGGCTCTACACACATGAAACTTAGGGTGGAAACTGGGGTGGGGGGTGGGTGTCGTTCTTTGAAGGAACTGAGTTTGGGAGTGAGAGGTGCTGGACTGCATTCCCATTGCATGCCCCTCCCTGCCCGTTTTGGGCCCGTCCCTTTGGTTCTTTTCCTTTTAAGTTCCACCACCTACCTCTTTCCTCATCAATCATCATCATGGAAATCAATGTCTCCCGAGTAGCAGAGTATTGTTTAAATTGGTTATCAGCAATCTTCTCATGAGTCATTTGAATAACGAACTGACAACCAGTCCTCTGGGCCAGCACCGCCCAGTCCCCCGTGGGATAACGCGTGCGCCCAGGGCCCTAACGTCACTTGTTTTTCATGAGCCAGGCTGCTGCTGGCACAGTTGCGGGGTAGTTGGTGGTGATTATCAACCATACACATCAAAATGGAAGTAACTGCAGATTGAGCCTCGGAGAACATTCTAGGCAAACCAAACTCAGGTCCCTTCTGGAGAGAAGAGAACAAAGCTGTTAGTTCATGTTAGCAATAATAGCATATTCGAGCAAGTAATTTATAACAGGTAATAGAGACAAAGTGGCAAGCGGAATCTGTTCTCTTAAAACCGTTTTTGCGATTCTTTGTGTTTCCATGTGGTGGCTGTGAGTGAAAGTCAGGAAGCTCAAAAGGGCTGTGAGAAGAGAGAAAGGCGTTGAAAAGGACAGGAGAGACGAGGCGAGGAGTATCAGGGGAGGCCGAGAATGGGAAGAAAGAGGGGAAGGTCACCACCAGCAAATGATATTTGAAAATACATAGTGAAATCTAATGCTTGGTGTGCTAACTAGAAATAGTAATCAAAACACACAAACTATAAAAATATTTTCAGTCACATCGGGGACACAGACCTGAAAACTAAGCTACACAAAGTAACCAAGGTGACAGGGGAAGGTTTGACAGGCTTCAGAAGCAGAAGAGAAGGGGGGGGCTTTGCGGAAGAGGCCCCGTGAAGCTGTTTTCAGTGGATGAATGGAAATGTGTCCGTGATGTTGGGGAACAGACAGTAGGCAGAACGTTTTGGGGTGCTTAGGAACTTCAAAATGGCGGGAGCCACAAGGGCTTGGCGTTCAGCTGTGAGTGTTGAGTCCCGACTCCTTCAGAACAGCCAGGCATTGTTGAGCTCCGGATTGCTTCACTTATTTTCCTGCTAAAAACTCTTTCAAGGCTATCTCTTCAGGTACTGAGAAGGAAAGAAAAAGATAATTGGGTAATAAAGATGTCTCAAGGCTAGTAACCTAATTGGAACTGGAAAAAGATTAGTGTTTGATTCTCAGACTCACTCCCGAGGCTGCCAAGAGCAAGATAGGATCTCTGACGAGTTTTGACTGGTCAGCATCTGTAACCTATAGCGGGTTGAGTAAATTTAATCTTGCACATTAGATGGGGTGCTTATCCTACATCGCTTTTCTGTGGATCCACAGCATTTGTATCAGGCTGAAAACATCTCATTAATCAGTGTCTGCAGTGTTAAAACTCAATTTTCTTCTGAAGGAGGATCTAATCCCAGGCCAGAATGTGGATGTTCTATACTGTCATGCTTTTTTCCCCCCTAGTTTTTGCTTTGTCTCTAGAGAGTCAACAGTCACTTGTATGACCCTGGACAGGTTACTATGTGTCTCTACTTCACAGAATTGTGCTATTAACTGAGGGAACATCTATAAAATATCTAGGGCAGCGCTTGCCACACAAGATACAGATAAGGGATATTAGCTGCCATCATTATTATAGTTTGTTATCTACAAAATCCATGTTTCCAGATAATCTGAACCTTTGGAGGCCACAATAGGTAAAGTCAAAGTGAATTCTACAGGCTTCCAGGACCCCTCAAGCTGCTCTTTTGGTTGAGAGGAGTCCTGGGTTGTTGGTCTCCTGGTCAGATCTTTGGCACTGGGATACAGTTTGAGACCTTGTATGACACTGGGTCTTCAGCCTGGGACAAATAACTAATGTCAGTAGTAATGCTCTGAGAGAGTTCATGCAGGAGAACCCAGACATTTTTCCTCTGGCATCACTGAAACCATCATCAATTCTGTGGTCCCCACTGTGCTGGAGGGAAGAGGGGAGAGAGAAACAAAACTCTATAAGCCTGGCATCTGTTGGGTAAGTGCAGATGACTAGGAAACAGAAAAAACAGTGGCGTGTCCTACATGTCCACTGCACATTAAGCAGAATAAATTGCTGGTAAGAATGTTAGATTTGAGTGGTTAGGGGTCTTCTGTTTAAGTGTAGCTCTGCCCTTGGCTCACTTTCAAGACCCCTGAAAGCCCTTTCTGTCAACCATTTCTTGTCTGGAAGAGGAAGGAAGGCAGATTACCCTTCTACACTGCCATCCTGTTCTCTCTGAGGTGACTGCCTGAACCCCTTCTTAGTACCTTAGCAAGAAAGCAAAAAGATCCATCTTGACGTCCTCAGCTACAGGACATTCTCCTTTCTCAATTTAGAGTTCAGAGGGGGACTGCCAACGGACACAGCTAATAAAACACACTGTTCTAGATTACTTGTGAGAGACAGAGAAGCATGTGACCTCTTGTCCAGTGGGTTGCCTGGCCTCTCTGAACTAAGGAACAATCTCTAGGAATTAGTGAGGAAGCAAGCCCCCAGAGAAGGCTGCAGAGTTCGTGGGAGTGTGCAGTCCTGGTGCAGGTCGGGTGTGGGATAATTGCATGTCTCAGGTGTGCTGGGAGGCAGGGGCCAGAGGTCGATTCGGAAAGCAGCCAGGAGGGTAGCTGTCTTCTAATTATTGCTTGCACTGGAATGTTTTATTCCATTTAGAAAATGGTTTGATTGTTTTGACTTTTTTTTTCATGCTGTAGGAAAACAGCCAGGTGGGGTAAATCCAAGCCGTGTGGGTGGTGTTCTCTAATTGCTGGGCTTTCCTTTGCCAATTAGGTGGCTTCCTTAGACCTGCCCTTTTCTAACTTGATTACTGCATGGGGCAACTGCGTTTTGTATAACCTCTTTCATACCCGATGGAGCTGCTTTCAACATGTAGATTCTGTCTTGGCACAGCCTGGCACTTTCAAAAGCACTGACATCAAAATCAGATACTGACTTACCCAAAAAGGAAGACGGGGTGTCGTCTCTCCAGAGGTGATTTCTGTTCATGTCCATCCCTTGTTAAAGGTTCCTTCCTGTCTCGTGTGAGCTATCTAGTTGGGTTCAAGTAAGTCAAGAAGGATTGCACTGGAAAGGGGTGTTTGTTGAGAATACATAGTTTTCCCGGCCTTCATACACAAAAATTAACTCAAAACAGATCACAAATCTACATAAGAAGTAAACCATAAAAGCCTTAGAAGAAAACATAAATAAATGTCTTTATTTAGAACTAAAGAAGGCCTTCCGATACATGACACACAAAAAAGTATCAACAACAGAAAAACTAAGTTGGATTTTATGAAAAGATGTACAAATAGCCAATAAGCACACAAAAAGCTGCTCAACCTCATTAGCCACCAGGGAAGTGCAAATCAAAAGCACAATGAGACCCCACTTCTCACTAGCGAGGATGGCTATGATCAGGAAGGCATAATGACAAACATTGGGGAGGAAGTAGAAAACTGAAATCCACACACATTGTTGTCGGGATGCATAGTGGTGCAGCTACTTTAGAAAAAGTCCTCAGAATGTTAATCATAGAGTTGCCATACGATGCAGCAATTACATTTCTGGGTATGGACTGGAGAGAGGTCAAAGCAGTAACTTGCAGAGGTATTTGTTCACCCATGTTCATAACAGCATTATTCACAGAGCCAAAGGTGGAAGTAACCCAGGTGTCCATCAGCTGATGAGTGAGTCATCAAACTTCGATACAGACATAAAGTGAATATTATTTTCTGGTACATGCTACAACCTAGGTGGATCTTAAAAACACTATGCCAAGTGAAGTAAGCAAAGTCCACATGTTACGATTCTGTTTATACACACTGTCCAGAAAGGATTCATCTATAAGGAGAAAGGGAAGACTACTGATTGCTGAGGCATGGGGCAAAGAGGTTGTGGGGAATGGGGATTTGGTGCTAATGGATATAAGGTTTCTATTGGGGATGAGGAAAAATGCTCCAAAACTGCATTACAATGATAGTTGCCCAAGCTGACAATTACAACTAAACATTGTTGAACTGGGCAGTTTAAATACATGAAGCACAAATGCAGATTAAATCTCAAAGCTGTTTTAATAAGAAGTTAAAGTTTGGTGAGTTACTGTACTCATTCTTGAAGTTCAGCCCAAGAAGGTCCTCTTCTGTCCTTGAAGAAAGAGACAGGGTGGATAAATGCCCAGTGACTGCATAGAAAGGTCCTGACAGCGGAAGTGTCCGGAGAGATTTGCCCCAAGGAGCTTCTGTGCAAATGATGAGAAGACAGTGATACATTAGAGAAGTTCTGTAGTTCGGATCTAGAATGGCCCCAAAGGCCCCGTGTGTAGAAGGCTCCATCTCTAGATCTCTACCCTGTAATGCTGTTGGGGGCAGAGAAATGATGGACACTTTAAGATGTGGAGCCTAGTGGAAGGAAGTTAGGCCATTGGGAAGTGTTCTTGAGTGGATACAGGGATCCCAGCTCCTTCTGTTTCTCTTATTTTCCTGATCACATGAAATTAACAACTAGTTCGACCACATCCCCTCACATGATAGTCTGCCTTCAACACACGTCCAAAAGTAGTCGGCCAACCATGAAGTAAAACCACTAAAACTGTGAGTGAAAAGAAACCTTCCCTTCAGATAGGTTTGCTCATCTCAGGTAGTATGCCCCAGAGATATGGATCTAATTAATATAGAAAGTAACAAAAATATCTCCTACTCCTTCTCTGTTTAATTCAAGCCCTTGCAAAGCTCTTCACACTAGCTGCCCAGAACATTAATTACAAAGAATCGGGGATTGGAGATAGTGGAGGGAGGGCTGCATATTACCTTCCAAAGTAAACTATGAACATTGAAAAAGTGATTTCTATCTGTCTCATGGAGGTTCTTGTATAGATCACGAAGTGGATCGCAAAATGGGGTAATATATAAATCTTTTATACCAACATGTATACAGTATATCTTGATCATATCTACCTTTCCATTCCCCTAAATTCTATTTTTTTTTGAGATAGGGTCTTACGTAGTTCAGCTGGCCTTGAACTTGTTATATAATCAAAGATGACCTTGAACTCTAATCCTCCCAACTTGCCTCTACCTTCCAACTTCTGGGATTACAGGCATATGTCACCATGATGAGCTTTTTTATCTTTCTTCAACTTTTTGAAGTGTTTATTGAGAAAGGTTCTGTCCATAATAGTTGTCACATGCCTGCTGCACACGGGGAACTAGTGGGATGGGCTTTCTTATGAAAGTTCTCATAGGGCACATGGGGAGAGAATTTCATTGACTCAGGAGAGCAGGGCAGGTAGGCTTCCAAAAGATGTCAGCCAGGGAGAGGCTGCTATGAGCAGAAGAGAGCTGCCATTCAGCAGCCATCCTGGTTTCTCATGTACACAATGGGTTGTTCCCAGTCACCCTGTGGTAGAAGGTACTCCTGAGTTCCATTTTACAGACTAGGAAACAGAGGCTTGGGTTCCTTAAAGAGCTTCCCACAGCCAAAGTTGGGAAGTGGCAGAGTTGGAATTTAGCCTTTGTGGTTACAACTCTTTATGTGATGGCCAACTATCTCTTTAACAAGACAGGAGAATGTATTTATTTTTTAACACCTTTTCTTCTGATAACAGAAATTCTTATAAATGGTCCTTGGTAAAAACTTAGAAAATAACATAATATAAAAGATGAAACATTATCGATGATCTTGATCCTGCAAACAAGGTAGCATATAGCTCTCTAACCTCAAAGTTAGACTATGCTGTATTGTAACTTGCTTTTTTATAAAAATATATTCATAATCTTTCCCAAGCAAACACAATTGGAATTTACTGTAATTATCTGATTTTTAGGGTACTCACTCTAACTTTTGCTGTTATGACCAATGTTGGGTTGACTATGTTTTGCAGATCAACCTTTTTTTAGACATGGGTGAGTGTTGAGAATTTATCCTGAGGAATTTCCTTTTCTTTCTTTCTTTCTTTTTTTTAAAGGGGTTCATGTTTTAGAGCTTTTAAGTTGAAATGTCAGATTGTCTTGAAAAGATGATCAGGCTCCATTTTCACACAGTGTGTTTCTTCTCTTGTTTGCTAGCTACAGATTTCATCCTTTTAATCTATCAGTTCGATAGTTATCACATTGGCATTTGAGGTTTAATTTCTTTCCTTTCCAAAGGAGGTGACTTTTTTTCTGTGTTTATGACCAGGGTATTAAATGCCAAAGTATATGATGCCGACTCAAAGTCCACTGGACACGGAAGAAGCTGACTTCAGGGGATGGCCTTAAAATACATGTGGCTAAACCCTTTGGCTTTGCTCTTGGGAGGGAAACTACACAATGTTGTGTGAGGGTGGACCAGGACCAGGAGGGTGCAGGATGGAGGGATTTCTTGGATTCAATAACTTCTCTCTCTTTTTTTCCACATAGGTTCTTAAAGGTGGACAGGAAGCACCCACAAAACCTAAGGGGCGTCCCAAGAAGAACTCTATTCCCACATCAGAGGAGATTGAAGCCGAAGAGAAGATGAATAGCCAGGCCCAGAGCCAAGAGCACCTGGAGTCCTTGCAGGGACACGAGGAGCCCTGTGATACCCAGGAACCCAAAGCATGCCATGTTCCCCTGGAGGTGACAGAACCACCTCACCAGCCCCAGGAGTTGCCAGAAGCTTCTTCTGAACCCCCACCGTTAAGCTAAACTAAAGTTCGTTGGGGGGAGGGGGAGACTGGGAATAAGGGAAGAGAGAGAAGGCAAGGAGACTCAGGAGAGAAGACCGCTAAAGCCTAGTCACGTGGTGGAGCGCCACCCGTCTGTCTCCCTCCTCCCAGCGGCATTTTCATCTTGAGCATTTGATGAAGACTTGGGACTTGCCCTTCTTACAAGGCTGTGTTAGCCAGATACCCTTGAGTAAGGGAGATAGCGCCTTGGAGTTGTTTGCCCAGGCTGGGTGATGGCTGTGGGGTTGGATACAGCCGCCTGTCAGTGTGACAAGCGAGCTGGGCTGGCCTGCAGGGAGGGCTGCTCTTCTCCCTGCTTCCCTCCGGGCAGCCAGTCAGCAAAGCGGGGAGAGGTAGGTGGGCGGGCTTGAGAAGCCGGCCCAGGCTCCTTGCTGACTCAGCGCTTATTTCTGTAGTTTTAAGAGAATTGAATGTTTTGGGGGTTCTTTTTGGAGGGTGGGGTGGGGAAAACTGTTGAAGACAGGCAAAAAAAGGAGTTGGAGGGAGTTGCGAGTTACTAGGGACCTCTCTGCTTGTCGGTTTGGAGACGTGTGCCTTTGTACCTTTGTAAGATGGTCAGATGACAAAGAATTTAGGAGCCCTGGCTTTTCTGCTTCATTAAGTTGCCATCCCTGGAGCTGCAAGTGCAGATACGTTAAGATAACTTTTATTTTTTAATTAAAAATAAATCTTTCAAGAGGATTGTCTTGTTCTGTTTTCTTTCTTTCTTTCTTTTGGGAAGTGTCCTATGGAAAGAGAGGTAGCCAGGTTCTTGGACCTTCCTTTCCCCATCTACAAAGCAAAAGGTTGGGCCAGACCACTAATGCCTAAGAACAGGAGCCACAGAAGTGATGCTGTGGTCACGAGGTGAGGAAGCTGGGAAGCTGGGCTGCCACCACGAAGAAACCCCATGGCCAGCAGCTGTACATCTGGGGCTTCAACTTTAAAAGTTGTTGTGAGAAAAAAAGTTGTTGTGGCCTTTTAAAAATATATTTATTTTATTTGTGTGTGTGTGTGTGTGTGTGTGTGTGTGTGTGTGTGTGTGTGTATGCCTGAATAGATCTCTCTCTCTCTCTCTCTCTCTCTCTCTCTCTCTCTGTGTGTGTGTGTGTGGGGGGGTGCTCATGCCACAGTACGTGTGGGAGCCAGAGGACAAATTGTGGGAATCAGTTCTGTCTTACCATGTGGATTCTGGTGAATGAACACAGGTTATCAGGCTTGGAGGTGAGTGGCTTTACCTGCTCAGCTGTCTTGCAGGCTGGCCCTGTTTTATCTTTTGAATAAATAAGTGATATGCTTTAAAAGGTCAGAACTATAAAAATGAGCTTTGCTTCTACCCCAACCATTAAACACAATCATTTGTATTGGTTTCTCGCTGGTCCTCCCTCTCAGCTTTTCTTTATGGAGTATCCAACTTTTAAGAAAAGAAGACTTAAGAACAGACTGCCCAGTCGTGTGAAGTCACGTCGAATTTAAAAGCAATGTCCCAGACTGGGGCTGGTGCCCAACGGTTAAGTACTTTCTTCCATGCTCAGGGGCTGGGGCTCCACTCCCAGCATCAGAGGAAAACAAATGAGAGGCAGTAATGATGCCCCACTTTAAATAAGACCAGGGAAGTGCCAGGCACCAAATGTCCACAAGGAGGGTTTGTCTGACTCTCATGCACTCTGGCTGGGAAACTTGATTTCTCAGGGTCCTCTTTAGGGTTGTTTCCCTGTGATGCCCTTCAGGACTCAACGCCTAGCTAGTGGCTAGCCAGTCATCGATTACTGTCAACTCTGCCAAGTAGGCTTGGAGAAGACCAGCCAGCTGTTAACAAGGTCTCAACTAGGAGGCAAAGCTGATTACTATTTCAGAAACGGTCCTATAACACACTGCAGAGGTAAACAGGAAAAACCCTGCCTGTGTGCACTCATCCGGCTGCCTGCCTCTCTCCATTGACAAGCAGTCAGATGGCAGCAGCTTTGATGCGGTCACGGCGGACCTTTCCCTGCTGCTACTGAGCAGAGCAGAGAAAGCCATCTTTCTTTTTACTCCCGTGAATAGACAAAGGAGTCAAGGACTTGGCCTCTGAGAACCAGTTTGTGCAGACCACACCCGGCTGCCTGTGTGAGGTGGCTTGTAGCAAGTGTGCAGAAAGCTGTCTCCCTCACCTTTACCCACCCTGCAGTACAATTTTACAATCTGCTGACCAGGTGGTGTCACAACAAGCCAAAGAATACGCACAGTGGCCAGAGGAAGCCTGTGGATGAGGGCTTTCGGTTTCTTGCCCCGGGGGCTTACTATGTCCCTTACTGTGCTCTGACTACGACCTGTTGGTGCACATACATGCTGCTTTTCCCACATGCTGGGTTCCAGGTGCTTCTGATTCCAGCTTATGCCTTGGCCCATCCTCTTTGGTTTGCTTCTTGCCTGGAGGGGTTGAAGACATTTCACTGGTGAATTTAAGACCTGGGATTATCGTTCCTTGTGTTTGGTAAGGCCCAGCCCAAGGGTACCTCCACTTACAAGCTCTTAGCTTGTCCTCCAGCCTCAGATGAGCAATGCTTCTTTTTCTCTTTTTCTGATGAATCAAAGATGTGCCAGGTGGGGCCTTTATTATTTTTTTAATTGACAGATACAGATTATACATACTTAAGGCATACCTGATACTTTAAAATCTGCACACAATGTAAAATGGCTACATTAGGCAAACTGGCATTTGCATAATCTCATATACCATTATTTTGTGACTAGAATATGAAAATCTATTGGCAGCAACTTTTAATTACTTAATACTCTAAAACCCGTAATCACCATGTTGTACAATAAATTCTTGAACCTTTTCATCCTAACTGAAATCTTTTAAAAAATGATTATTTTTATTTTATGTGCATTGGTGTTTGACCTGCATTTATGTCTACGTGAGTTTGTTGGATTTTCTAGAACTGGAGTTAAAGACAGTTGTGAACTGCCATGTGGGTGTTGGGAATTGAACCCAGGTCCCCTGGAAGAGCAGCTAGTGCTCTTAACCACCGAGCCATCTCCCCAGTCCCATGAAATCTTGTATCCTTTACTCTGCATCTCTCTAGACCTAGTCCCCCATCCCTAACATCTGGTCATTACCATGGTTACGCTCTACTTCTATCATACCCTCTACTGCTTGAGCATCTATATACCAAGTAAGGACATGCAGGGTTGTCTTCTATGGCTGTTCCCCCTTTCCACTTAATATGATGACCTTCAGACCCAGTTATTGTGTCCCTCATTTTCATGCTAAATAGCATTCCCTGGTAGTTATGTACCAGTTTCTTTATCCATCTGTCAGTTGGACCGTGGGACTGACGGCCATCTCCCTCTGCTATTGTGAGTAGTACTGACATGAACATGGACATGAAGATGTCTCTTTCCCCAGCTGTGGAAAGTAAAGGGCTTAGGCCTCTTTTGTAAGCCAAGCCCTTCTCTTCTTCCAGCTCTGTCTTTCCCTTTTAACATACTTCTCAGGGCCTGTGATAGGCATCCAGGCACCAGCTGGATCAGCCTCCTCTGTAATGTCACAGTAGGTAGGTTGTTCTAAGCAATTCTGAAACAAATTACTGAGCGACTCCCCCAGCATTTCTTAGTGCCTCTTAACTTCTTTTCTCCTTTTACAGGCCTCGCTAAGTGAATGCATTCTCCCTCTTCTCTGAAATACAGGATGATGGTCACCAAGGGTTCAGATTTTAATGTAAGGGGTAGTTTCTGGCCAATTTTTGAAGTTTTCCAGAGGAAGAGGAAGAGCTTAGGCACTTTCAGAATCTGCTTGGAGCAACTGATTTTGATTTTGATCTGGGCAATGGTGGTGCACGTCTTTAATCCCAGCACTCGGAAGG